>ML345878.1:0-86826 GCA_005239505.1 Nicotiana paniculata | reverse complement strand
CTTGAATCAATATTTGTAACTTCACTAATTTTTTTCAGGAAAGAATTGAATGATACTTGTTTAGTAATAAAAACAAGCTTTGTATCATGATCCAAGTATTTGAAGTCAGTAGTCCACCTCCCATTGAAATTAAGTACAACGCAAACTGAACTCATCCTAGATAAACATGTTTAGTGTCGAGTATTAGCATAAGAATTTAATTATGAAAAAAAGCTGAAGTTTGAGAAAATGAACAATAGAACAAAGCTCATGAAAAAGCTGATTAATGTAGGACATAAGTTAAGCACAAAATATATTTAACTTGAGCATGCACGAGAAAATTACATAGCACAGGAGAAAAACTTCAGCACATTCAGTGCTGAAGTATTAGAAAATAAACGAAAATACTTCAGCATATTTGTGCTGGGGTTTTTCATGACAAATCTATTGTATCAAGGAGAAAAACTTCAGCACATTCAGTGCTGAAGTATTAGAAAATGAACTAAAAAACTTCAGCATATTTGTGCTGAGGTTTTTCATGACAAATCTATTGTATCAAGGAGAAAAACTTCAGCACATTTAGTGCTGAAATATTAGAAAATGAACTAAAAAACTTCAGCATATTTATGCTGAGGTTTTTCGAAAAGGTCATTACAAAACTATTGTATCCTGGAGAAAAACTTCAGCACATTCGGTGCTGAAGTAATTAGCTAATGAACTAAAAAACTTCAGCACAAGATGCTTTGAATGTTTTTCTGCGCTTTTTTTAATATTATTTTTCTATTAAGTCAAAAAATTCCTTAATTAAAGAATTTTTTTTTGAAAAAACTCATCAAAAAACTATAGAACACAGTACATAACTTAAGCATATTAATAGTGCTGAAGTTTAGCCAAAAAAACAAATTGTTTAGCAAACTTTAGCAAAAAATCTCAGGTATCATGAACATCAGTCAGATTCGAAAACTTACAATTTGAATTTTTGTATTTGAGTATGGTTCAAATTTCTGATTTGGGAGAGGAGATCTGAGAAGAGACGGAGTGATGGAGGAGGATCAGTGAAGTGTTTTGTGCGTGATTCAAATATGAGAAGAGACGGAGGTGCGTGATTTTTATATGTTATGTCAGGGGTAGAATGATCATATTAGTGCGAATTTTTTGTCAACTGACTACTAAATTAATAATTTTTAAAAATAAGGTATAGATTAAAAAGTGGTTGCTATGTAGCGTATGGCTGCAAATCCCCTGTTTTTCCATTCTATATATTTCAATTGGGACCAGGCCCAAACCTTTTTAATACTCTATTAGATATTAATTTCGGCCCACCTTGAAATAAAGTGTCAATTTCTTCAGTGCCAATAAAATCACAGGTAGCTACGAACTTTCACCTCTTAACCTCTCTTCAGCCGCCGAGTTCTCCTGCAAAATATCTCTGTTCGGCGCAATCCAATTGTAAATTTCCCCTCTTTCTCTCTTATCACGCCGCAAAACCCTAATCCTGATTTTATAGTTGTAGGATACGAACTATGATTTGGGTTTCATTTTTTTGTGTCTGCTCCTACTACATACGGAAGTATTTAACATATTAATTTGCATTCTTCTAGTATCTCCTTTGTTGTGATGATTTTTTGTTGTCTGGTGATTAGTATTACTGGTTTTCGAATGAATGAATTTTTATTTACATCCTAGAAGGCACGTAAATATATGGTGATTTTCTGATTTCTAATTAGATGA
Source organism: Nicotiana paniculata (assembly GCA_005239505.1). Taxonomy (NCBI): domain Eukaryota; kingdom Viridiplantae; phylum Streptophyta; class Magnoliopsida; order Solanales; family Solanaceae; genus Nicotiana; species Nicotiana paniculata. The sequence goes on along the minus strand of ML345878.1, from coordinate 85,116 downwards.
TTTTGTTGTCTGGTTATTAGTAAAAGTGCTTACTTTTCGAATGAATAAAAAAACATAGAAAATATTGAGTTCAAAGATGGATATTTATTTAGGTCTTGGCACGTTAATGTCTATTGAGTTTGTGATTCTTATTTATCCAAACGTCGGTTTTGCCAGAGTTGGTTTGAGATTGCGAATTGGGTTCAAATTAATCTAATCAAGTATGCATAGTTCATATTAGCAATTAAAGAACTTGATATTGAATATTTTTAACTTTAATAAAATACACAGGAATGGTTATAGAGGATTCGTAAAGCTGAACTCAGCATAGTCGATTAGTTGAATAGCATATATTATCGGAGAGTTCGTGTAGCTATCTTTCTTTTTCTTTGTTAACATATGTGTGTGTCATTTTGGCTATTGACAGGTTTTCCAAGCTCCTAGCGATTCAGGATTTTCCAGCTAGCAATGGCTACTAGTGAGTAATTAGTCGATTGTCAAATTGGATAATTTATTTATTAGGGTATTTTGTAATGATTTTAATATGATTGCAGGGCTTCAGTTTGAAAATTCATGTGAAATTGGAGTTTTCTCAAAGCTGACCAATGCATATTGCTTGGTAGCTATTGGGGGTTCTGAGAACTTCTACAGGTTCCTTTTTTGGCTCTTCGAATCATCTGTTGCTTAATATTGGAAAATTATTTAGTTTGAAACTAAAAGATTTGAAAAGGAAATAGTGTAGCTGCGCTTTCAGAATTTCCTAGTGAAAACAGCTTAAACAAGAGAAAGATTGAATATATACTTAAGTGAGGAGTGTGGAGAAAGACAATGAAGAAAGTGGGAAAAAGAAAGGATTTGTGTGCCCTCTTCCTAGATTTTCCCTTCTTCCCAATTTAGCACCTTTAAAAATTGACCCCTATGTCTTTATCACAAAAATAAAAGCAGTACCTCAATGTTTTCATCTAGTTTCCAGGCTCTCAACTCAGTGAAAATGATGTGATCTGTATTTTTTTCCAGCACGTTTGAGTCGGAATTAGCAGGCATCATCCCAGTGATCAAAACCTCCATTGGAGGAACGAGGATAATTGGAAGACTCTGTGCTGGTACGTGACAACAACTCTAGCTATCTTGGAACTTTAAGGTCCTGTTACCAACTGATCTTTATTGGAATAATTAAGTTCTCACTTTTCTGATCTTGTGCAGGAAACAAAAATGGGCTTCTCTTGCCTCACACTACTACAGATCAAGGTAATTATATAATCAACCATGCTGCAGATACATCTTCCTTACTCGCGATACTGTGATTAACCATATATCTGAGCAAGTTTTTCATTTGTAAATCTTGAGTTAGAGATTTGTAACTGTACAAGTATTCCAGTATAGAAATCCATGTTTTATTTAGAATGGTGGTGACTGGGCTAGCTTACGCACATCTCCATTATTATTCCACTAGGTACCTGCCATATCCTGCTAGCACAGGTACTGGTACCGGGTAACTCTGCCCACCGAGACTTAGGCACATGGGAAGAAATCCGCTAGTGTTTTGTGTTTTTGTCCCATCTGGGATTTGAACCTTGGTCTCAGAGGTTCGCACCCACTTTATTGACCACTAGGCACTAGGCAACACCTTTGGGTGCCTTTGTGTGTTGTATCATTGTTTGTTATGATGGCATGTCTTAGATTTGCCACTTATGGAGCTTCTTCTTGTGGTTTAATCATCTCTTACACATAGGTCACCTACATATGTTTTAGTATTTAGTACCTATATTTTTTCATCTTATGTACTACCTTTCTTGACTTATTGTTTTGCATTTGGGTTTATGATGAGGACTTGGGTAATTTTGGATCAGCTGATTTCAAATTGGAGAATTTAATTACAACTTTGATGCCTATGTTAAACAACAACAACAATAACAACAAACCCTCAGTCTCAAACAAAATTAGGATCGGCGATATGAATCCTCATTTCTTTCTTTAAGCTCAACTCTATCATCATCATGCCAAAACAGCCTATGTTAACCTTGCAATATATAAAAGTTTTATATCAAAACAAGGGTTTCAAATACTCACCTAAATTGAAGCAAATATGGATTCATTAAATATGGTAAAGGTGCTTCTGTCTTAACTATTAAAGTTGCAACTTATTGTTATTTGTGCAAATGGATTTGTTTTAATCACTTTGTTCAAACTGTGCCTTTGAGAAACTTTATTATGTCACATGTTACATCCAATTATGCGGGTTAGGAAGGAAAAGAGTATTAAGGAAGTTTCGGTTACAGCATTGCAGGCCTTGAACTCTTGCACTAGGCTTGAGCCTGTCTGATGACTGCAAAAATCATATTAACTACAAACAGTTTAAACAATGTGTAACTCATCTTTGTGTAAATGATACCAATTATGTACTTTCATTTGTAAGTTGTAACTCTTCCTTGTGCAAACAATACTGCCTTGATAAGTTGCCTTTCAGAAAAACTGCCTTGATAAGTTATTTTTAACTTCACTATCTGAATTCATATCAATGTACATTCTGGGAGTAGTTTTTAGGAGGACTTGTTATTCACACTCGAACTCTCCTACTATGTGCTGTGTCTGCTTTCAAGCAATAAGACTGCTTGCTAAATGAACCACTTGCTGACTAAGTGCCCCATACCCGCACTAAAGGGTAACATGAGATAATAATTACATATTAGCTCATTCTGTGATTACCTTTTAGTTGCCCCCACTGTGGTTCTAGGATGCACGAAACAAGTGTTTTTGGGATCTTAACAATTGGCTAGATTCACCAGGAGAAGACAACACTTTCTGTTTTAGTTACTTGGGAGGTAGTGCGAGCATTTCTAATGATGTATGATTGAAGATGATTGTGTGATTATTATTCCTTTAAATAATAGTTGATCAACGACAATAGTAAAGATAAAAAAGCGTAAAAAGAAACTTCAACAGACCAGCGTTTAATTATCACTCGATTATCCCATGCTCATTAGTGGGACAGAAGTGTTGTGTGGTATACAGTGCTTCTCCCACTAAAGTCGAATTGACTGTGCTCACATCTTTGACTTTGGTTCTGCCTTTTTGTTTATGTTTCTGCTGGAAGAACTTCAGCACTTGAGGAACAGTCTGCCAGATGGAGTTGTGGTTCAGCGCATTGACGAGCGATTATCGGCCCTGGGTAACTGCATAGCATGCAATGATCATGTGGCTCTTACGCATACAGACCTTGACAAGGTAATCAATCTGTTGGCTACTTTCCGCTACAAATTGGTATGATGTTGTATAGATCTCTGATACTTATTCCCCTCCCTGTTTATAAATGACAAGGCATAAGTGAACGTTATATCTTTTGAAAGCACGTGGTTATCCATTCATTGGCGTCTTGTCTATAGTTTGTTTTGTGTAGAGAACCGAACAACTCTCTTGAGTTTAAGCAAGTTAATCCTCGTCATTTAATACTGCATCAGTGTGTTGGTTCAATGTTCATGAATGTACAACAGGAGAATTTTCTTACAAATTACAGTCCTATTACTGCAGTACAGTTTTCACTATCTGTAGAGTGTCTCGGCCTTCTTTATATTGTGCTAAACTTTGTTTATGGAAAAAGGTACTTGTTTATTTACTCCTAATTAAGTGTTATCGTCCTCATATTAGCCCTAAATCCTCATCCTTTACTTTTCCTTTTTCTATCCTATTGTTTTACCTCAACCAACGCAGACTCACTACATTATTGTCATAGAACTTTAGTTGTTGCCCTTACTCTTATTGTTATTGATTGATGGGGTACGGTCACCTAAGATTGTCAAATGTTATTTTTATCAGGAAACTGAAGAGATGATTGCCGATGTTCTTGGCGTGGAAGTTTTTAGGCAGACAATAGCAGGGAATATTCTTGTTGGCAGCTATTGTTCTTTCTCAAACAGGGGAGGCTTGGTAAGTATACATTCTTAAAGCCTTGTCAAAAAAGTTTACATTCTTAAATAAAGGGAATGGGTGATGTTTGAACATACCCGGCTTATACACTAATGAATGAGTAACATGTGTTTAACGCATACTTGTATCATTAAGCCATATTTAATTAATGTGCACTCTCACCTCAGTTTGTCACTTACCCATGATAAATTAATCTGGTTTAGTGTAAACATCGGGTGTTGGTAGTATTTGCCCATGTGACGACCGCTGCTTGTTGTTACAGGTCTGGGGGGCTAAACTAGAAATGTGTTGTTTTGTTGCCTCACTTTGCTAAAACTTTGTGCTGGAGCAGGTACATCCTCATACGTCCATTGAAGACTTGGACGAACTTTCAACTCTCCTTCAGGTTCCTCTTGTTGCGGGAACAGTGAACCGCGGTAGTGAAGTGATAGCTGCTGGATTGACTGTCAATGACTGGACTGCCTTTTGTGGCTCAGACACTACTGCTACAGAGTTGTCCGTTATTGAAAGCGTATTCAAGTTGAGAGAGGCTCAACCTAGTGCTATTGTTGATGAGATGAGGAAGTCATTGATCGACAGTTACGTTTGAGTTATATGGTTCAAGTTGCATGTACTACGGAGTTTTGAGTGACAGTGTGATCTACTGCTTTAATTTTGTGTTTCCTGTGTTAAAAGGTCTCACTTGATAATGCACAGATTTATGGTTAATCTTAATTGCAATTTCCAATTCTCATAAGTGTATAATTTAGTAGTACATTATCTTTTCAAAAGTGTCATGACTTGTAAGTGAAAACTTACGAGCTTATTCTCTGGCTAATTTGTAGTGATGCAAACTTATCAATAATTGTAGTTCCATTTGCTAGTAAATATATTATTCTAGTATACTTGCATCCATCCAGCTTTATACTTGCATTTTTAGAAATAAAAATAATATTTCTAGAAAAGCATGCATGTGCTTACCGTGCTTGCAAATAATTCAAGGTAACTATTAATTGAGACATAAAGTAAAGCCTTAAAACTACCATAGTCCTAGACCTAAACCACTTAACTACCAAACTGTGAAAATCTTGCGTACGCTATTACTAATTCACTTGCATCACTTATTTTTATCTAAACTAGAGCTGGCAAATGGACAAGTCGAATTAAATATGAACGGGTTGAAAATGAATTAGACAAAAACCGGTAAAATACCAACCATCCAAATTTAATAACTATTGAGAATGGATTGAGTGTCTAGAGTGGGTATGGAGGTCGAGGATTAGGGTAGTTGAGTAAGTAGTGTTCATAACAGTAGTATTGGCACGCAATCTCTTTCTGTTGGTAGTAGGTTTTTATGACTAACCGTTATTTTCTTTAACGATCACCTTACTATCTTGTTATTTTTATTCTGCTTCTATATGGCTTTTTGGTACTGTCTCTTCTTGTATATATTTTCATTAATGTGGTGCTTATGCTTTCTTGAGCCGAGGGTCTATTGAAAACAAACTCTTTATCCTCGCAAGGTAAGGGTAAAGTCTGCGTACACACTACCCTCCCTAGACCCCACAGTGTAGGATAATACCGGTTATGTTGTTGTATTGAGAATGGATTCAGTGTCGGATAAATATGAGTATTATCCATATGACCTCTTGAATATCGCCATTGTTGAGGGATTCATAGCCTCGATATCTGTTGCCAAAATGACCGTGTCGAAAAAAAAGAGAGAAGGTGTTAGAAGTACTGGGTTCTAAGAGATGCGTATTAGTATATACTTCTTCCCATGTAGGCTAAATTGTCTTCATCTGAAATATTCAAAGATAATTTATAATCACGAATATGAATATGAAAGTTACTTGAATCATCTCTCATCTTGCTTCTACATTGTCCCAAATACAGAGTACAGTACAGCATTTAAGGGGCAAAAACAAATGCGACACTGTCACCATCAAGAATCAGTCAAGTGGGATAAGAATAAAAAGGAAAACTAGAAGCAAACTATGACGATCCAAGGGTAACCCATAGATACGAACAAACAACCCAAAAACTCCTAATCATCCTACGTCAGTGCTAAATCATTACAGAGCAACTCCAAAAAAATAATAACTAATAATTCTTAAAATAATACTATGTACTAGTAAAAGCTCACTCCGTAAAGAACAGAGGCAGCAACAGCTAGCTTCCCACAGCCCTACAAAGCAAAGGCGCATATGATAGCAGCAATTGATCCAAAGGCCATTGGGTTCAGGCTCAGGCACGACACTGGATACAGAATTGAACAAGTAGGGGGTAGCAGGAGCTTCAGCTTCTAGATCCATATTTGAACCCATTTTATCCATTTTTTATAGAGGGTTATATGGATTGATGGATATTTGAACCCGTTTTATCCAATTTTTATAAAGGGTTATATGGATTTATCCATATTTGACCCAGTTTAAATAAATCAATTATCCAACCCGTTTTTAGTTGGCAGGGTTGGACGGATACTTGCTTATTTTGCCAGCACTAATCCAGACACACTACATCTCCGTCATCTAGGAGGCATTCATCAGAATCAGAAGTACTCGTCATAGTAGATTGCAGTTCTTGGCAAAAGCATTCCACCCGTTCAACAGTAAACCAGTCTTCTGTCATCTATGAAGCAACACCAAATTGCAAAAAGCATCCAGTTACAACAAGGATTACATAATTTCTAGAAATGTAACAAGTATGAAACTTTCACAGTGAGGAACTTACAAAGTAAGGGTAACCCTTCGAAATGTTAAAATTTTCTGGAGCACTCTCTAAGAAGAGATTTATGTAGTACAAAACAAAATTGCCACAGTCTTCATCATTTCTCTGCTGCGGAACCTGAAAACTTTTATATGAGCATGGCATTGCAAAAGCACCGAGATTAAACGACGACACAAAATATTGTCACCTTTGGAATCATTAGAGGGATTTTCCTGATCTGGTCCTTGGTTTCTGGCCTCTGCTCTGCTTTGAATATGTCTATAACAAATCTGCAACGAAAACACTGCTATTTTAATGGATTATCATTTCAAAGTAAGCCCAGAATGGAACGGTAGGCTGAGAGAAAGAAATACTTTCTGATCCCAGGTTCAAGTCTCTCAGGATTTGCCATCCGCAAAGAATCAAGCAACAACATGCAAGGACTTCTTGCTTTAGATTGTAAACTTTCATCAAGGTGACAAAAGATCAGGAGACTCCAGTGACCCCTGTCAATGTGGGAACTCAGTCTATAGAGACATCTAAAATGTAGAATTCTACATAATCATACAGCAAGTACATGAAATACTTACCACAGAACAATGGGAACAAAAACATACTTTTTCAAGAATATGTTCTTTTTCGTAATCCATTTCAACACCTTAGCTTTGTAAATACGTTCTGAGTACAAGGAGAACCACAAGCTGTCAAGGTATGTAAATGAGTTCTTCCTATCTTCTGGATGCCATTTCCATATGCTCCTATAAAAAACCACAAAAGTTAGGCTCACAACAGAAATTGACAAGTCTTGGGGTTCTTACACTCTGTTTGGTTCCATAAAGCTGAGGAGAGGGTAAAGGAGAGAAAGTTCTTTGGTAGTAGCATTCACTATTTACTTCTGGTCGTTTGAAACAGATAAAAAAGAACAAATATACTTCCTCCTTAACGTCCAATCTTGGAGGGGATAAAAAAAAGCTGACTTGGAGGGGCACCGACCTCTCTATATTTACTTCTTTTCATCTTTTACTTCCTTACCAAACAAGAGAAATAACCTTTTTAACCTCAATTTTTACTTACCCTTCACCAACCTTTCCTCACCCCAACCAAAGATAGTGTTAAATTAGGACATCTAAGAAAAAAAAAGTCATAAAAACTTACTCCAAGTACTGCTCAAACTTCCATGAGCCTAACCCCTTTTGACTGTTGTTCCTCCTTGATTGACCATGAAAACGAGAAGTATGCTGTGGGATAACCTCAGAATGCCTTGTATCAGCTGCTATCTTACTTTTCCGTCCTTGTCGTGAACGTGCTCGTGGTTTGAACTGCGAACAACAAGAAGCTTTCTCTGGGATAACCTCAGAATGACTTGTATCAGCTGTCACCTTACTTTTTCGTGTTAGTGCACGTGATTGTGGTCTGATCTGTGACGTACTTGGGAGTTCCATATTAATCCTTTCTTGATCAGTTGCTGGGGTGGCAAGTTCAGATATCAGCTTTGCAACTTTGAAATAATTAGCACAACATTGATTTCCATGTTCTAGGAGGGGGAAGCAATGGTGCTCCTTCCCACTTTTCTTTTTCTTTGATCAGGTAAAGTTAGACATCACAAAATAAGCATCCAAGGGATGCAACAGTACAAAAAAGAAGTTAAACTGACCAAAACTGAATTTGGAAAAACTGAGCAAACATATATGTGACTTTAAAGGTTAGAATGAACTACATCATTGGTCAGTAGCTTTGAGTGCAATTGAAGAGCAACAGTTTGCCAACTCNCCCCCCCCCCCCCCCCTCATTAAATGGTTTGTTATCTAATACCTTGGTTTCATTATTTTGATATCTTATGTTTTTCTCAAGTGATCTATTCTTATGTAAAAGAAAAATGGTTCTGTAAAAATTAGGATAGAACTCAGTGATCTATGATGGTAGCAAGTAAACAGACAATATTCTGTATGAATGTGCCAAGAAATCGTAGGGGTGAAAAAGTGAAAATTACAAAATTATGAGGACTAGAATATACCTTACCCAGAAAACACCGAGAATCTTACACCAGAAATCCTAATTTAACACTCTGTTAGATAAACCTTATTGTCCCAAACTTATATCAAATGCAAGGTCTTATTTAAGTCTTGATCTGACTATGAAGAAAACTAATCTTCCATCAAATTAAATAGACAACATGAAATGAATAAAGGCACAGACAAATGTTTATCCCAGTGTTAAAGGACTTATGTAATTAGAGATAAAGATACACAATTCAGCAAGCTGATAAAAGAATATCTAAGGTTGCAAGGTATTAGTAGTACCAGAAGTTTGTAGTCTCCCCTTTGATCTTTGCCGTCGAGGGACATTTTTAAGCAATGAGCAGTTTTGATTGAAGCTACTTGTTTCTTCAGGTACATGGATGCCTTTTAGATTTTGATCTGCAGGAGTATGTATAACGGCTTGCTGATGATTCGCAATATCCGGGGCTGAAGATTCTACAACAAACCAAGAAATCGAGTCGCCAATAAACTTTGTGATCTCGTACTAAAAATGAAACATCTACAAGGGACTCTTTCAAAATTTCGGGGATTAGTTTTCTATCAAAGTTCACATCATAAAAGCATAAGATGATCTGGAAAACACCTAAATATAAAGTATCCATTTTGTAGACCAAAATACTACTTAAAAGGGTCATTATACCAGGTGTTGCGAAAAATTGAAAACTTACTCGTACATATATAAATAGTACAAGCTAAGTTGCTTTGAGAAAAGGTTTTTGTACTTCCTTCGAATGTCATGAACAATAAAACCATAGAAACCAATGAGGCTTAGATTGAAATAACAGTAAAACTTAGACATTTCTTATAGAAAAAAATGAGAGACCAACTTCATTTTCCATCCTAGTCCCAAACCAAGAAGGTTTATGTAGCCTTTTTCTCTGTGGCTGATTTTAGTCCGTGAACTGGAAACATCTAACTTCATGTTTATTTATAGCGACATAGCTGCGTCCTTCTGCTTATGAAATGAATAAAAGTAAAATATCAATTTACAATCCCCCACCTTAAGCATCATATAAACCTTTCTACAAACTCTGCAGCTTGATGAGGCTCGAAAGCAGGCAGGGTTAAATTTTTTTCAAAAAATAAAATATATTCCTACTAGCTCAAGCTCACTGTCACAAAGGTATAGTTGGTGTGATGGTACCTTGCACCCACTAACTTAAACTTCAGCATCCGCCTCTGTTTGACATTGTTGCTTTAAGGTTATACAGTACAACAGAAGCATCCAGTTCTTTTGAGGAAGGAGTTACATAGGAAAGGACAAGTGAAGAAGTGTATAGGATGATATAACTGTTGTTTAACTTGATTGCTTTTGACGGACTAAATTGGCTACTGTCCTCTAAATGAAGTTTCATGTATTTGGTGCATTTGCAATAACATAAGGAATGTATTCAGAATTAAGTTATGTTTTCTATCAATCAATTAACTAAAACTCAACTTGAAACTAGTCAGTGTCGATTATACGATGAATCTTTTATATCCATTTTGATGAAATAAGATTCTTCATTGCAGGCATCCAGAAGATGCAAAGTTACAAGAAGGGATTTAGTTAGCTCCATTACAACAAAAGACTTAATCTGCTTAGGGAGCTAACTCAAAAAACAAAAGTAAGGGTATATCTGAGTTAAGCTAGGCTCAGAGATCCAATGAAATCTAGAAGAGGAATTACATTATTTACAGGTGTTAGAGAACTCCAACTAAATAGTTGCACAAGGCATTTGGCTTTGAGAGCATGTGTAGAAGTTGAAATGCCATCAAAGCATCTACGATTCCTTTCTTGCCAAAGGCACCAAAAAATGCATGGTGGGATCATCTTCCATACTTTCTTGATGGCCCTTTCAACTTTCCAACTGCTCCAACCTTCCGTTGCTTCCCTGACGCCCTTAGGTTGTGTCCAGCTTATTCCCAGGATAGAAAGAAACATATACCACATGTTTGTTGCTACTGGAAAATGTAAGAATAGGTGGTTATATCCATTCCTTTCCTTTCATTCCAATACTCAAGAATTTGTACCAAATTGAGACAAATTAGGAATTTTCTAATACTAAGTTTTTCCTAATCTCACACTTATCCTACACTACACTGACATGCAAATCTTTAATTAAACTAAAGATTCTCTGTAAAGCATGAGACTTAATGTAAGTGTAACAACAGCTGAGTCCTATTTTTAATTAAATGGTACTCCTCCCGTCCCAACTTATATGATACTCTTTCTTTTTTAGTCTGTCCCAAAAAAGAATGATATCTCGATTTAACTTTGACCTTCTCATTTTACCCTTAATGAGATGATTTATAAATACACAAATATTTTTTTATAAGGTAAATAATCAACACACAAAAACATATTTCTTCGAGAATATGTTCTTTTTCGTAATCCAACTCAACACCTTAGCTTTATGAGAACGTTGTGAGTACAAGGAGAACCACAAGCTGTCAATATATACAAATGAGTTCTTCCTATCTTCTGGTTCTGGATGCCATTTACATATGATCCAATAAAACCCCCATAAAGTTAGGCTCACAAGAGAAATTGATAAGTCTTGGGGTTCTTACACTCTGTTTGGTTCCATAATGTTGAGGAGAGGGTAAAGGAGAGAAAGTTCTTTCGTAGTAGTATTCACCATTTACCTCCGGTTGTTTGAAACAGATGGAAAGGAAGTAATATACTTCCTTCTTTCTGTCCAATCTTGGAGGGGAAAAAAAAGCTGACTTCGAGGGGTGCCAACCTCTCTACAATCTACATTTACTTCTCTTCATCTTTTACTTCCTTACCGAATAAGAGATTTAACATTTTCAACGTCAATTTTTACTTGCCCTTCACCAATCTTTCCTCACCCAACTAAACATAGTGTTAGATTAGGACATTTAAAAAAAGGCCTATACAAAGTTACTCCAAGTAGCGCTCAAATTCCATGAGCCTAACCCCTTTTGTCTGTTGTTCCTCCTTGAACCATGACAGCAAGAAGTAGGCAGTGGGAACTTCAGAGTTCAGAATGCCTCGTATCAGCTGTTATCTTTACTTTCCGTCTTTGACGCGAACATGGTCATGTTTTGAACTGTGAACAACAAGAAGCTTGTGTCACATAACCTCAGAGTGGCTTGTATCAGTTGTCACCTTACTTTTCGTGTTAGTGCACGTGGGCGTGGTTTGAACTGTGAAATACTTGGGGATTCAATATTAATTCTTTCCTGATCAGTTGCTGTGGTGGAAATAAGATATCAGCTTTGCAGTTTTGATACTATTAGCACAATGTTGATTTCCATGCTCTAGGAGGGGGAAGCAACATTGCTCCTTCCCACTCTCTTTTTCTTTGATCAGGTACAGTTAGGTTTCATTCAATAAGCATCCAGAGGATGCAACTGAGTGAAAAAAAGAAGCTAGCTCCTGTACATTCCATTAACTCCTATCTAGAAACTCAAAACTCCTTCCCACTCACAAATCTTGATATGGAAAATCTGAGTAAAAAGATATGTGACCTTCAAGGTTAGAATGGACTATAACATCGGTCAGTAGCTTAATCATTGATTTGACAGCAATTGAGGAGAAACAGCCTGCCACATTACCCACCACCCACAAAAGAACCCAACCTTTTGTATAGAAGCTGCAAGGTTGATGTGAAGTTTCTTATCTTCCTTATCAAGTGGTCTGTTATCTGATATATCGGTTTCATTATTTCGATCCATTATGTTTTGTGATTTATTCTTATCTAAAAGGAAAAAAAAAAAAGTAAAAGAATAAAAAGTTCTACTTAAAATTACGCAGCAGGCAAACAGATAATACACGGTACTAATGTGCCAAAAATCGTAAGGGTGAAAATGTGCAAATACAAAATTATAAGGACTAGAAATGTACCATACCCAGAAAATGTACAGAATCTTATGCCAGAAATCCAAATTTAACCCTCCATTCAATTAACTCTTTTGTCCCAATCCTATATCAACTGTCGGTCTTATTTAAGTCTTTATCTGAATTTGAGGAAAACAAAATTTACGTCAAACTAAATAGACTTCATGAAATGAATAAAGGTGCAGACAAATGTTTATTCCAATGTTAATAGACTTGATCTTTAGAGATAAAGATACCCAAGTCAGCACGCTGATCAAACAATATGTAAAAATTGCAGGTTATTAATAGTACCAGAAGTTCGTAGTCCCCCCTTAGATCTTTGGCGCTGAGGAACATTTTCACGCAATGAGCAGTTTCGATTGGAGCTAGTTGTTTCTTCAGGTACATGGATGCTTTCTAGATTTTGGTTTGCAGGAGTATGTATATCAGCTTGCTGATGATTCGAAATTTCAAGGGCAGAAGATTCTACAATAAACAAAGATTCAAGTCGCCAAATAAACTTTGTGATCTTGTACTAAAAATTAAACATGCTACATGGGACTCTTTCAAAACTTCAGGGAATTTTTATCTATCAAAGTTCACATCATTAAAGCACAGAATGTTCTGGAAAACACCTACATATGAAGTATCCACCTTCATAGACCAAAATGGAGTACTTAAAAGGGTCGCTATACCAGGTCTTGCAAAAACTAAAAACTTACTATACAGATATAGTACAAGCTAAGTTGCTTTCAGAAAGGTTCTTGTACTTCCTCCAATGTAAAATGTGAGGAGATCAACTCCCTTTATGTAAAATGTGAGGAGACCAACTTCCTTTTCCTCTCGAGTCCCAAATAAGAAGGTTTATTCAGCATTTTTCTGTGGCTCATTGTAGCCACTGGATCGGAAACATCTAACTTCACATTTATTTATAATGATGCAGCTTCATTCTTCTGCTTATGGGATCAAAAGAAGTTCTTTTTTTTAACGGAATCAAAAGAAGTGAAATATCAATTTACAATTTCCCCACCTTAAGCATCCTATAGACCTTTCTGCAGCTAAGGAGGCTAGAANGGGGGGGGGGGGGGGGGGGGGGGGTGTAAGTAAGTGGCAGTGGGAGTGCAGCTTAGCCTCTATATGTAGAGCGAAATTTTTTCCAAAGAATATATATTCACTAGTAAGCCTACACACATTATCACAAAGGCATAGTGGGTATGATGATACTAGCACCGACTAACTTAAACTTCAGCATCCACCTCGGCTTGACAGAGTTGCTTTAATGTTAAGGTACAATAGAAGCATCCGGTTCTTTCGAGGAAGGAGTTACATAGGGAAGGACACATGAAGTTTATAAGGTGATAATATTGCTCTCTAACTTGATTGCTTTTGAAGGTCTAAAATGGCTCCTTTCCTCTGAATGAAGTTTTGTGTATTGGGTGCATTTGGAACAACATAAGAAATGTATTCAGAGCTAAGTTATACTATCAATCAATCAATCAATTAAGCCTCAACTCCAAACAAGTCAATGTTGATTATACAACGAATCTTTTATATCCATTCCATTCCATTTGGGTCCATTCATCCACTACTCAAGAATTTGTATCAAATTGAGACAAATTAGTAATTTTCTAATACTACGTTTTTTCTAGTATCACACTTATCCTACACTACACTGACATTCAAATCTTTAGTTAAACTAAAAGACCCTCGGTAAAGCATGAAACTTAATGTAAGTGAAACAACAACAACTAAGTCCTACTTTTAAATAAACGGTACTCCTTCCATCCCAACTTATGATATTCTTTCTTTTTTAGTATGTCCAATGAAAGAATGATACCTTTGTATATTTGCAAAACAACTTAACTTTGAATTTCTCATTTTACCCCTAATAAGATAATTTATAGCCACACAAATATCTATGGCTTGTTTTAGACCACAAGTTTCTAAAGTCTTTTTTTTCTTGATCTCTGTGTCTATCAAAAACAACATCATATAAATTGGGAGTAGGGAGTATCCTTTACCTTTAAGCTCCATTATTTTACTCTTATAGCCTGTTTAGTCAAGCTTCTAAAATCAGATTATTTTGACAAGGGCTTTTTCTCAAAAGTATTTTTGAAGCAATTTGTGTTTGGCTAATTAATTTGAAAAGCGAGCAGGAACTAGTGTTTGACCAAGCTTTTAAAAAGTGATTTTAAGTGCATTTTACTGTGCTTCTACTCAAAGTCAATTTTTTTCTTTTAAAAGCTTGATTCAACTTTGAAAAAAATACTTTAATTTTTTTTTTTTTTGGGGTCTTGGAGAAGCTTGGCCAAACACGCTATTAGCTAAATCCGCATAAATTTATACTTTAAAAAGCAATTTCAGAAGTTGCCCAACTAAAGTTACAAACTTTATTAGGAAGTTGATTAGCTGTTCTAGCAACGCCAATAAACGTGATTCCGATCAAGCCCTAGTTCACCCGATAAGAAATCCCTTTTTTAAAGAACTACAAGGTGGAAATTAAAAGCTTCTCACTGGAAGATAGAAGAGGAAGTTCGAGTGAAGAAGTACCTGAAGGGTTAAGAAGGGTGCTGTTAATGCTCTTTCCCGTCCCTCGACGCTTGCGCTTCGACATTGTTGTTGCACTATTTCCGACTGAAATAGTTTAGGAGTGTCAAATCTAGGTTTTAAGTTTTTGCATGCCACCTTTTATTCCTAATAATATGACAATTACACTCTTTGGTAGAGTTGTTTATTTGGATCGGATATTCGAAATCCGAAGCTGTTCATTTGGATCGGATATTCGAAATCCGAAGCTGTTCATTTGGATCGGATATCCGAAATCCGAACCGATCCATTTAATTTCGGATTTCGGATTAGATCGGATTTCAGATTGTGTTTATTAAAATTTCGGATTTCGTATCGGATTCAGATTGGTATATATTAATTCGATCTGAAATCCGAAATTCGAAATTATTAGGCAATGTATAAACACTACACTTTAATTTCGGATAGTCAGTACTTCCTTTACATCTTCCCCAAGTTTTTACCTTTACAATTGCTAGATTTAGTTATATTGACACCATTATTCTCATAATTGTATAAACATGAATTTTTCTTAATGCATTGCCTCTTTTACAAAGAAAATATACATATTAATTTACAACTTTGAGGTATAATAAGATCCGAAATCTGATCCGATCCAAACTTTAAAATCCGAATCTGATCCGATATAATTCGGATCGGATTCGAATTGCATTTTCTAAAATCCGAAATCCAAATCCGATCTGATCCGTGCACAACCTTATCCTCTGGCGAAAGATATAAAACCAAAATCATACAATCTTATTCGTTAAAAAGGATCTCCTCCTCTCCTCTCACCAACTTTATAAAAAAACCAGAAATTTGTCTAAATTCATCTTCACAATCACACTTGCATGCAGTTGTTTCACTTTGAAGCTAAAACTTCATGCTAATGTAGCATGAACTAATGTAGTATGAAGTTGTTTCATGTTTAAACCAAAACTTTATGCTAATATAGCATGAAATTGTTTCAAATTGAAGCTAAAACTTCATGCTAATGCATGCTGAAGTTATTTACCTGCAGTCTACAATTTGTCATGAGTTTTATCCGAAACTTAAGTCTAAACATACTGGAGTTATTTAGTTCATATGTTAAAACTTCAGACTAAACATGCTTAAGTTTTTTAGTTCATTTGCGAAAACTTCAGGCTAAACATGCTTCAGTTTTTTTTACTTCATTTGGTAAAATTTCAGATTAAACATGCTTAAGTTTTTTAGTTCATTTACGAAACTTCAGACTAAACATGCTTAAGTTTTTTAGTTCATTTGCTAAAACTTCAGGCGAAACATGCTTAAGTTTTTGTCTTGCGGTATGTAATTTTCAGATGAGTTTTTTCTAATGCATATTGAAGTTAATTAGATCATTTGCTAAACTTCATACCAAACACATGCTGAAGTTTTGTCCTGCAATTTATCTTTTATTAAAGAAGGGCAAATCGTCTTTAAAAAATATTTTTAACAAAAAAGTGGATAAAATATGTATAAATTAAAAAGGGGCGACCAAATAGAGCGCCCCATGCAATTTTTATGTTTTAAACGGGATGAATTTTCTTTAGAGACTGGTTTACACTCTTTCAATTGGCTTATTCAGGGGCATTTGTATCTATACCCGCTTTTTGGGGTAACGTTTTAACTTATACCCGCTTTACAAAAAAAATTACAAGCGTACCCACTTTTCGCCTAAACTTCAGGCATACGGGCCTGAAGTAGCAAAGGCAATCACGCAAATTTCAGCCTTCTAGTAGACGACTGAACTTAAGCATTCTAATAGCTGATGTTTTGTTCTCTATTTGTTGAACTTCAGCATGTTTTAACTGAAGTTTTGTCCGGGATTCAATAGTTTTGTCGTAAAGCTTTTTCAAAAACTTCAGCAGAAGATGCTGAAGTTATTTAGTTCATTTGNTTCTGGATTCATTAGTTTTGTCGTAAAGCTTTTTCAAAAAACTTCAGCAGAAGATGCTGAAGTAATTTAATTCATTTGTAAAAACTTCAGCACTAAATAAGCTGATATTTGCTGAACTTCAGCATTTTTAGCTGAAGTTTTGTTCTATATTTGCTGAACTTCAGCATTTTTTAGCTGAAGCTTTGTTATGTTTGTGATGAACTTCAGGGTTGAAGTTTGTTTTGTATTTGCTGAACTTCAGTATTCTAGGAGCTGAAGTTTTTGTTTATATTTGTTGAACTTCAGCATTCTTAACTTTATTTGTTTGGAAGTTATTAAGTTAGTCGAAGTACATAAGCAACAAACGTTAATCTTCAGCAGAAAGTTCATCCCTATGAACTGAAGTTTCATAGAAACACCAACAGTAACAAAAGAAAGAAGAATAAGAAAACGAAGGAGGAGAAGGCGGAGGAGAAAGGGAGCTGAAGTTGTTTAAAAAGTGGGTACAAGTTAAAAATTTTTTTAAAAATGGGTATAAATTAAATGAGGGCGACCAAATAGAGCGCACCGTGCAATTTTTACTTATTCAGAGCGAATTTGGATTAATTTGCTATGACTTTGGATCCTCAATGGTTTAAATGAAAAAAGAAAAATTTACAAATATACACACATTAGAGATTTTTGTTTAATTATCTAGCATAATTATATTTATTAATTAAATATAAAGTAAGAAATTAGGCTTTAATCTTTCTCATTCTCTCTCTTTCTTTTTCGCCAAGCACACCCAAGCCGAGAATATATATTAATTGTTATAAATAGAATTACTATAAATAGAGAAATTTTAGGGTTTGTTATTTGGTGGCTAAGCCACTTTTTATTTATAAATAGAGGTGATTTTATTTCATTGTAATTCATTCCAAATCAATAAGAATTCTCTCTCTACTTTTCTCTGCAATACTCTTCTTTTTTTATTTATTATTTTATAACACGTTATCAGCACGAGACTCTAACCAATTAAGTAGAAGCTTTGGGATTGAGCATAATGATTGTCAATTTTTTCATGAACTTCTTCCGTGATTAAATTCTGGATTTATAATAAGTATTTTACCTTATTTTTCTCTTTTAAATTCTTGAAATTCTATAATTTGATTTTAAATACAAGCAAAGACAATGAATTTGATTATAACTCTGATAGAGTTGTAAAAAATTATAACCACATGAAGTGATGAAATTGCTATGTCTTTCCATGATCGAATTCAAGTATGAATATCAGCACAAAAAGTGAAAACCTGTCCCATTGAATTTGCTTCATTCTCATTCCCTTAAGAGAATATGATAGCAGTATGTGATAAGTCTGAAAGAAGACAAAATTATTACTGTGAAGGTATCAATGGATGTAGACATGGTAATAGACGAAATTATAATCGTCATCATTGTAGTAATGAGAATAATAAGGATTCTCAAAATAATCCTTCACTCTATGAAAGTAATATTTGTCATCGATTTGACATGAGATTTTATAAAGCACATATAGATGATTTTGATCCATTCATGATGTGAATGTGACAACATGTGATTTATGAATACATATTCATTATTGGAAGAATATGAACGTGCTAGTGGTAGTGAATATACCGCACTCACCTCTAGAAGGGGGTTTGAGATGAAATAAGAAAATAATATCATTATTATGGCATGAAAGGTCATTGGTCACATACCTATTGTACGCCGAAATATTTTGGCAATGTGATTATTAAAGGACAACAGTAATGCAACAAACAGATCTTGTAGATAATTTTGACCATGACCACAATCATATAACTTTCTCATTAAAAGAGATATTCACCATATAGATGTTGATGAATATATAATAGTACAAAATCAATTGAGAGTTATGGAAGAACCAATTATTACTATTTTTGAGGAATAAAATTGATTATCAATAAGGCATTGTGTTGTAGTAAGTCTCAAAGAAACTTATTAAGTTTCTAAAGTACTCGCAAAAGCGATTGATTATATTGAGACTATAAAAATAAAGAAAAGATTTAATATCTTCTACTACAACTTGTAGCGGGGTAATATGTATGTGAAAAGTTACCCTTTATTCTCCAGTTTGTACTACATAAATAAAAGAAGGCCATAATAAACTTGGAGTTTATTGATAATTGCATACATCATGGTATAAACCTGAAGTTTATCAATATTGATAATTTATCCAGTTGGCATAATTGATTTAGCCATGTTAATTTAAGTATGATGTGGAAAAAATAAAAAAGAATTCACATGGATAAATATTAAAGAACTAAAAAGTTCTTTACGAATTCTCTTATGTTGCTTGTTCTCATTAATTAATATACCACCAAAATTGGGATTGAATCCCATGAAAGCTGAAAATATCAAAGGTGAATATGGGCCCATTCACCTGACATGTATACCACATAAGATGCATCTATGAGATAGTTACATGTGCGATTATTATTAACCTGCAACCTGGTGTTTGCGAGGTAACTGCTCAATAATTTAATTTAGAGCACAATTTTCAGATTTCTATTCAAGAAAGTTTATATTGATAAGTTGGTTTACATCATAGTTGGTTTAGCAAAATAATTTATTGAGTGCATCCACTTAATAGCTAAACTATTGCTTATGAGAACAAAGTTATCTATATCAGTTTGATATACGTTGTATACGAAAGTTATTATATTCTCCCCTCACAAGTGGTTCAGGGCCAGGAACCAAATAATTCTATCTTATTATTATTAAAGTGCGGTGTACATTTTGATTAACACTGTAACGCACAAAGATGTGCTTCCAAAGTTGAGGACGCAGGTTAGTTTTTCTAACATGAAGGCGAGACTAGATAAACAATTGAGAAAAAGTTACGTTGAATGAATTATCATTTCTATATCTAGATCCTCGAATAAGATAATATGAACTTGAAGTTCATGAAAAGATAATTCATCTGCAATACATTGCAAAGCATGCCAGATGCATTTGCGGACCCAAAGAAAGTAATTATATTCTCACTGCAAATTCTCCTATTAGAATAAGTCTAGAAGGACAAAATCTATGGTACGCTTAAGGTGTATAGACAAATCGATTTCAAATAAAATTCTTTATAAAGAAGATGAGCAAATGATCAAAATGATCATAATAAGGAGGCAAGTGATCTAGAAGATCACATGACATAATACTTCATAAAATCTCAAGAGAGGTTTAGGTACCTGAAAATATGAATGAAGGGATCTCTATATTATGTCTTTATGAAAAAAGGAGGTTGGACCGATATGATTGTTCGTCGACAACATCTATGATAGCGCTAAGTATATATGAGGATCTTAAGTCTGTCGAATACAGACACATAACAAAATATTGGACAAATAGAAGAGTCACAATTCGAACAGAATTGGTTTCATACGAAAGACATATAGTTTTGGACCCGCAGTTCAAACGCTTGAAAGTATAAAGTCAATGGTATGTGCAATCACTTTTATCTATCTTATATCTAGCATGACATAAAAACTTGATATGCATCTAAGGTCCATTCATATGACTTATATGATTTAAATTATATGACAATCTTTGAAGGATATAAATCGTTTAAAGCATATAGAATTCTTGGCCATTAAATACTACACCCTAAATACAATTTGTGCATATATGTATCTTGCTATAACTATAAGCATGGCCGAGAATACCTCTATGGAGATACATATGGAGATACCTATTTTCCCTTTCAAAATGGCCAAATATATCCCTCTACTTTTGGATATTGTCTACATTTAACCTCCGTTATAATATCCGACAAATTTATCCCTATCGTTATACTATCCGACCAAATATACCCCTACCATCAACAAACGTTTAAAAATTAATCATCAGTCCGTCAGGTGATCCAAAATCTTCTATATCATTCTAATTAAGTCACTTATTCTTCTTCTTGATCCACTATTTTTGAAATAATTAGCATTACCTACTTTCTTAATTGAAAAAAAAATAAGAGAAAGAAATGCTAAATTTATACAACGGTAATTAAACAAAGTATGGTAAATTGAAAAATCTAAATTATGTAGCTTGTCTAAATTCCAAAAGTATTTACAATACCTCATCTTTAAGGAATACGTTGCATCAAAAGTATGAAGACTTTGGAAGCATTAATGATAGAAGTTTTTGGAGACTTTACATTGTCGAATTCAACTTTGTTTTAATCAAATGCCTACACATTCTGCACTCTTAAGTTAGTAGATCGAACTCTACACCAACCAGACGATAACAAAATATATTCGAATATACATGTGCATACATGATCATCAACTGCATATAATATACAATAAATTGAACCAGTGAATTATACGATGTATATGGTTGAAAAATAAATAAAATTTAAAACCAATTCAAAACTCATTGTCACAAGAATAAAAGTGGGTGCATTGACAATTAAAAATATCCATTAATAATTTATATATGTACCTTTAGCATTCACATCAATAGTAATTTATAAAAATAGTGGAGCAATAAGAACAACATGTGATTTAAATAAAAGAAAATTGGGAGATTTTGGATTACATAACAGATCAAGGGGCAACTTTTAAAAGTTCGCTAATGGTAGGGGTAAATTTGGCCGGATGATATAACGGTAGGGGTAAATTTGATCGGATAGTATAACAGAGGTTAAATGTAGACAATATCTGAAAGTAGAAGGGTATATTTGGCTTTTTTCCCTTTCAAAAGAGCCAAATATATCCCTCTACTTTCGAATATTTACATTTAACCTCCATTATACTATCCGGGCAAATTTATCCCTATCGTTATACTATCCGACCAAATATACCCCTGCCATCAGCAAACGTTTAAAAATTACTCATCAGTCCGTCAGGTGACCCGGAATCTCCTACATCATTCTAATTAAGTTACTTATTCTTCTTCTTGATCCACTATTTTTGAATAATTGGTATTTACCTGCTTTCTTAATTGAAAAAAGAGAGAGAAAGAAATGCTAAATTTATACAACGGTAATTAAACAAAGTATAGTAAATTAAAAAATCTAAATTATGTAGCTTGTCTAAATTCCAAAAGTATTTTCAATACCTCATCTTTAAGGAATACGTTGCATCAAAAGTATGAAGACTTTGGAAGCATTAATGATAGAAGTTAAAGTTTTTTGGAGACTTTACATTGTCGAATTCAACTTTGTTTTAATCAAATGCCTACACATTCTGCACTCTTAAGTTAGTAGATCGAACTCTACACCAACCAGACGATAACAAAATATATTCGAATATACATGTGCATACATGATCATCAACTGCATATAATATACAATAAATTGACCCAGTGAATTATACGATGTATATGGTTGAAAAATAAATAAAATTTAAAACCAATTCCAAACCCATTGTCACAAGAATAGAAGTGAGTGCATTGACAATTAAAAATATCCATGGATGATTTATATATGTACCTTTAGCATTCACATCAATAGTAATTTACAAAAATAGTGGAGCAAGAAGAACAACAGGTGATTTAAATAAAAGAAAATTGGGAGATTTTGGATTACTTAACAGATCAAGGGGCAACTTTTAAAAGTTCTCTAATGGTAGGGGTAAATTTGGCCGGATGGTATAACGGTAGGAGTAAATTTGATCGGATAGTATAACAGAGGTTAAATGTAGACAATATCTGAAAGTAGAGGGATATATTTGACTCTTTTCCCTTTCTTAAAAATGGTTATAAGAAACGATGACAAAGCTAACTCCATTAAAATCTTCATTAACAAATGTTAAAAGAGTTTTGAACCTTAAGACGAGAATTAAAATACTGCTAATTATTTTTGTTTAGATTAAGTGTTGTTGCAAAGGATAAAATATTATTTGGAGTTTATATCTCAATTATGAGGGAGTTCAGAAAAGGTTAGTCGTTCTGATTGCCAATATTGATTTAAACTCAAAGATGAAGAAGGATAATGTTGTTTTTTCCCAACATACAAAATACATACAAATGACATACAAAATGCCTACAAGAATACAATTATATGCAAGCTGTATGTAAATTGTATGTTCTGGCGGAATTATACAGAACAAAACTTTTGTATCCAATTTGTATGTTTTGACTAGATTGTATATATTTATAAACTAACTCACGCTACTTTTTAAAAATTCAAAAATCCATGTAAAGCTAGTACGATATATTATCTGATTTTTGTATCTATAGAAATAAGATAAGCCAAGTAATGGGCCGACATGCTTAAAAGTTTAAAACTTGGGGGCTTTTGCATCCGTACCCATTTTTTGTGCCACGCTTTAACTTATACCCACTTTATAAAAAAAATTGCATCCGTATCCGCTTTTGCGCATAACTTCAGCATGCGACGCTGAAGTAGCAAAGACAATCACGCAAAATTTCAGCATTCTAGTAGACGGGCCTGAAGTAGCTTGCGAACTTCAGCTCTAAAGCTGAAGTTCTTCAGCTCTAGTAAATGGGGAACTTTGTCTTTGTAAATGGGGAACTTTAGCCGCGTATGCTGAAGTTCCCCATTTACAAAGACAAAAACTTCAGCTCTAGAGCTGAAGTTCCCCAGTGTAACTGGGGGAACTTCAGCCCCGCATGCTGAAGTTTTTGTCTTTGTAAATGGGGAACTTCAGCATACGGGGCTGAAGTTCCCCAGTTATAAAGACAAAAACTTCAGCATGCGGGGCTGAAGTTCCTCCAGTTACACTGGGGAACTTCAGCTCTAGAGCTGAAGTTTTTGTCTTTGTAAATGGGGAACTTCAGCATACGGGGCTGAAGTTCCCCAGTTATAAAGACAAAAACTTCAGCATGCGGGGCTGAAGTTACCCCAATTACACTGGGGAACTTCAGCTCTAGAGCTGAAGTTTTTGTCTTTGTAAATGGGGAACTTCAGCATACGCGGCTAAAGTTCCCCAGTTATAAAGACAAAAACTTCAGCATGCGGGGCTGAATTTCCCCCAGTTACACTGGGGAACTTCAGCTCTAGAGCTGAAGTTTTTGTCTTTGTAAATGGGGAACTTCAGCATACGGGGATGAAGTTCCCAAGTTATAATGACAACAACTTCAGCATACGGAGCTGAAGTTCCCCAGTTTACAAAGACAAAACTTCAGCTCTAGAGCTGAAGTTCTCTAGAGCTGAAGTTTTGTCTTTGTAACTGGGGAACTTCAGCCTCGTATGCTGAAGTTGTTGTCTTTATAACTTGGGAACTTCAACTCTAGAGCTGAAGTTTTGTCTTTGTAACTGGGGAACTTCAGCCCCGTATGCTGAATTTTTGTCTTTATAACTGGCGAACTTCAGCTTAACTGGTGAACTTCAGCTCAGCGAGGGAGCTGAAGTTATTTAAAAAGTGGGTACAAGTTAAAAGTTTTAAAAAAAATGGGTATAGGTTAAATGGGGGCAACCAAATAGGGTGCCCCGCGCAATTTTTACAAAATTTTCTTGGAGTAATAAGTTAAGTTGGTCAATTTAAGCTAAGTCACTAATCATAATTCAACATGTTTAACTGAATAAATTGTTTATT
Source organism: Nicotiana paniculata (assembly GCA_005239505.1). Taxonomy (NCBI): domain Eukaryota; kingdom Viridiplantae; phylum Streptophyta; class Magnoliopsida; order Solanales; family Solanaceae; genus Nicotiana; species Nicotiana paniculata. The sequence goes on along the minus strand of ML345878.1, from coordinate 60,687 downwards.
CATCCATTGGCTAATACCTAAATTGACATATGTACTCGTTCGAAATTAATTATTGTATTATTTAATCGCTGATGAATTGTATACATCATTATTAAAAGTTAGTTGAATAATTTAAAACATATCATCATTTATTTTTTTGTTTTAGTTAAAATTCTAAAATTATATTCATTTCTTTTTTTTCATGTTTCTTCATCACTACCACCCAACTACTTACTCCGCCACATTTTCACCTATACCACCGCCACACCACCCAATAAGATAAGTACAAACTCAAGCTTAAGGGAAAGTCACCCCCTCCTCCTCCCCCTCCTCCTTTTCTAAAACAAATCCCATGACCACCATTTCACTCTTCGATTGTCACGATCCAAATTTCCCACCGTCAGGACCGTGATGGCACCTAACATTGAACCCGCTAAGCAAGCCAATATTAATATTTATTTACCTTATTCATTTATTTTTAACAGATAATAAGTGACGTACAAATCAGCGAAAATAAAAGTGCGAAATAAAACAAAGTCTAACAACTTGATTATATGCCATTACGAAATTCATAATACTAAAACTAGAATCTAGTATCACAACTTTACAGACTGTCTATGAATACTACATATAAAGGTTTGAACAAAATAAATACATCTGTCTCCGAATAAAGAAGAATAGAGTGGAGATAAAGCATGAGGGGACGCCAAGGCCTGCGGACGCCTGCAGGAGTACCTCGGAGTCTCCAAATGGACTGAAGGCAACCTCCTCACTCTAAGGTCCGTAGGGTCCTGTACCGGAATCTGCACAAAAGTGCAGAGTATAGCATCAGTACAACCGACCCCATGTACTGAGTAAGTGTCGAGCCTAACCTCGGCGAATTAGTGACGAGGCTAGGACATGAAAATCAATTAAACATGTGTAGTTTAATCATATACGGAGAAAATAACAACAACAAAAAATAAGCAGCTAAATACAAAGAAAAGGGAACATGCTGAGGGGAGGAAATATCAGATGCTGGAAATAACGAAGTAAAGCAACAAATTAGATATCAACTTAAACAACAGAAGTAACAACACAAAAACAAGTGCACGACATCACCCTTCGTGCTTTCACTCTCATCCTCACCAAATAATAAATAGAATGCACGACATCACCCTTCGTGCTTTTACTCTCATCCTCACAATAAATCAATAGAAACGACACGACATCACCCTTCGTGCTTTTAAATTCATAACATGGAACAACATCACCCTTCGTGCTTTTAAATTCATAACATGGCACGACATATCCCTTCGTGCTTTTACTCTCATCCTCACAATATTATACAGGGTATCACCCTTCGTGCTTTACACTCTTCCTTACCCAAACAAATCAATAACAGTAATCCGACAAGGAAATCAACAATATAAAATAATAATAAGAACCATAACGTCCCGGTAAGGGAGCCAACAGTAGAATCAATATCATCTCAGCAAGAGAAACAACTATAACCAATCTCACCTAGTTACTCAACTTCACGTAGTAATTCTCAACTTGAACCAATACTCAACAATGATCAATACCAAGAAAAATTCTACCAGCATGAATAATCATCAAATTAAACTCGAGTAATGTTTAATGAAAATTCACATAAAGTTCAATATTCGGTTCACGGGCATGCTTGACACCAACGTATAGATACTCTTCACCACACCTATAGGTTGAACATATCACTAACACGTAGCAAATAAGACACAATACCTATTCCCTCAAGCTAAGGTTAAACCAAACACTTACCTCGAATTCCACGACCAAACTCAAGCCTCAATTACCACTTTCCCTTTATAATTCGCCTATAATTAAATTGTATCTAGACATAATCAGCTTAATATATCAATAAATGCTAAATAATTCAACCCCAATGCTTAATTATGAGTTTTCTATCATTCTTCCCAAAAAGTCAAAAATCGACCCCGAGCCTGCTTGGTCAAAACACGAGGTTCAGACCAACACCCGATCACCCATACACCCACGAGCCCGAATATAAAATTAGTTTCGGAATCCGACCCCAAATCGAGGTCTAAATTCCCAAATTTGTAAAATCCTTAATTCTCCTAAAATCCCTAATTTCTACCCTTCAAGAACAAGATTAAGGCCTAGAAATCTAACGGGTATTAATGAAAAATGAAGAAAACGAGTTTAAGAACACAAACCTAGAACTTGGTGGTGAAATTCCTCTTCAAAAATCGTCCCTAAGCTTACTTGGTTTTGAAAATATGAAGTTATGGCTAAATTCCCGTTTTTCTACTGTTTTAAGTGGGCTGGACAGACCTTCTACGTGTTCGCGTAGGCTCACCCCCTCCCTTCGCGTTCACGTGCCTCTGTCCGCGTTCGCGTAGGCTCACCCCCTCCCTTTGCGTTCGCATGCCTCTGTCCGCATTCGCATAGGGTTCCAGCTCCTCCCTCCCCAATTCCCTTAAAGAAGCGCGCTCGCGAGGGCCTAGATGCGTTTGCGTAGAGCAACCTACCTAGGGCTCTGCGTTCGCAAGGGCCTAGACGCGTTCGCGTAGAGCAACCTACCCAGGACTCCGCGTTCGCGTCGTGGCCAGTGCATTCGCATAGAGCAAAACCCAGCTCCAGCCCCCACTACTCTTCGCGTTTGTGTGGGTTACCATGCGTTCGCATAGAAAAAAACACAAGACACCAGAAACAATACCCTTACCAAATTTTCTAAGTCCAAAAATACTCCGACGCCTATCCGAAACTCACTCGAGCCCTCGGGGCTCCAAACCAAACATGTACACAACCTTAAAAACATCATACAGACTTACTCTTGCGATCAAATTTCCAAAAGAACATCTTAAACGACGAATTTAGCATAAAAATCAAAGGAAAATCTCAAGAACTTTCAAAGTTTCAAATTTCAAAACTACAGGTCCGAATCACGTCAAATGACCTCCGTTTCTTACCAAATTTTACAGGCATCACTCAAATAGCATATTAAACCTGTACCAGGCTCCAGAACCAAAATTCGGGCCCGATACCATCAATTTCAAATATAATCAAATTTCCAAAAATTCTTATAATTTCATTAAAATAATTTCTTTCAAAAATTTATTTCTCGGGCTTGGGACCTCGAAATTCAATTCTAAACATACGCCCAAGTCCCATATTTTCCTACGGACCCTTCGTGTCACGACTCCAAATCCTAAACCGGCCATGATGGCGCCTATCGTGGAACTAGCCTAGCTAATAATCACATAAATTACAGTTTCTTTCCAAAAATCCCAACCAATTTCAAGCATTTCATAAAGTATATAGAATTTACTAAACCCATTAGGCCAATAAACAGCTAAATATTCCAAACCATCCCCAAAATCCGGAGTCAGCAAGTCATGAGCATCTAAGAAAAATGTGCCGAAAGGTATACTATTATAATACAAAACCTCCGAACGAATAGCTAGATACAACAAAAGAAGGGAAAATAGAGATGCTGCGGACGCTGAATAGCTACCTCTATATGCCGAACTCCTGCTCCGCACGGAATAGGTGGCTAACGCTCGGTATCTGCACCTGAATCTTCACACAGGGGTGCAGGGAGTAATGTGAGTACGCCAACTCAGTAGTAATGAAAATAAATCAACTCTAAGAGGCAAAAAACACATAAAAATCAATATCATCAATTCACAATATGCACAACCTTTCTTTCCAACAGTATATACATAGATATGTGAAATTATCATGCCTTAAAACAAACTTTAGAAAAATCTTTTGAAAATGTGTATTTCAACAATTTAAGAATTTAAAATAATCGAAAGATTTAGTGTAAAAATGAAATAAATCATAAGTAGCCCCTCGGGCAAAAACATGAATCATAAATCGCCCCTTGGGCAGAACATCTCTCAGCAGCTCACAGCCACTCAGTATCATCCCCTCGGGCAACCTCACTGTCACTCATGCCTCCCAATCACTCATCACTCGACACTCAGCACTCAATAGGTACCTGCGCTCACTGGGGGTGTGTACATACTCTAGGGGGGATCCTTTAGCCCAAGCGCTAGTATCAAGACATCTCGTGGCGTATCATATCCTCACTAATCAGGCCCTTTGCCTCACTCAGTCAGAACCTCTCAAAAGCCCCTAGGGCGTATCAGTAAAACGGGGTACTCGATTCAAAATATAATTTTATACCTCAAAATAGTGTAAATAAGGCTGAGTTTCAAAAAAAAGTTAAGCACAACATGACTGAGTGTAAATCATAAATCAACAGTGAGGAAATAGCAGTAAAAAGCCCTCAAAGAATCTAAACAAGTCGGCACGAGGCCCCAAACATGGCTTATAGCCCAAATATAGCAATAGTCTTTAGAACACAATTTAGCATATGATTTAGAATAAAATATGCAACTCAATAGTTGCCGTGGAGAGGACCAAGTCCAATCCAAAAAATCAGTGTGCGCCACATACTCGTCATCCGACAAGTGCGCCATTCTAAAAATAGTGAGAAATATGAAGCTGGGGTTTCATACCCTCGAGACAAGATTTATAACCATTACTTACCTCTACTGGGCCACAATACTAGTCCGCCATGCTCTTGCCCCTCAAATTAGCTTCCGATTGCTCCGAATCTAACCAAAACAAGTTTAACATCATTAATATATGCTAAAGGAACACAAACCAATCGAAAACTATCAACTTATACAAAAATCTCGAAATTCGGCCAAACCCGAGCCCCAGACCCACATCTCAGAATTCGATAAAATTTACATCAATAGAATCCTCGTCCTCCCACGATTCTATACATACCAACAACACTAAAATCGGGCCACAATTGCCCACTCAAATCCTCAAAAGAAAATTCCAAATTCCATGCACCTTCTTCCCCAAATTTGGGTTTAGTTCCAACAATTTTCCGGTTTAATTACTTAGAAAAACGACATATAAACGAGTTATGAAGTTGAAACCTTACCTCCAAGTGATTCCCTTGATTTCCCCTTCAAATCCCTATCAAATAGCTCTCAACTAGTTCAAAAATGGAGGAAAGAAATGAGCTAATCTTGCACAAATGGCCTTTAAAACATTTTACCCAGCCATTTATTTTCCTCAGTGCGATCGCATTCCCAGTGATGCGTTCGCGATGCACAGACCAGCCCTCTCAATGCATTCGCGTAAAAACACACACGTTCGCATAGCTCAAACACCCATCTCCTCACACGCCTCAGAACACCCTATGCGATCGCGGACCTTACCCATGTGATCATACTGCACACAGAACCCACTCTACGCGATCGCGACCTCCACCCACGCGAAACATATTAAGTCCGGGGTTTCATACCCCCAGGACAAGATTTATAACCATTACTTACCTCTACCGGGCCACAATACTAGTCCGCGATGCTCTTTTCCCTCAAATTGTCTTCCAATTTGCTCCAAATCTAACCAAAACCAGTTTAACATCATCAATATATGCTAAAGGAACACAACCCAATCGAAAACTATGAATTTATACAAAAATCTCGAAATTCGGCCAAACCCGAGCCCTGGTACCACATCTCAGAATTTGATAAAATTTACATCACTAGAATCCTCGTCTTCCCACGATTCTATGCATACCAAGAACACTAAAATCGGACCACAATTGCCGACTCAAATCCTCAAAATGAAATTCCAAATTCCATGCACCTTCTTCCCCAAATTTGGGTTTAGTTCCAACAATTTTCCGGTTTAATTACTTAGAAAACAACATATAAACGAGTTGTGAAGTTGAAAACCTTACCTCCAAGTGATTCCCTTGATTTCCCCTTCAAATCCCTCTCAAATAGCTCTCAATCTCGTTCAAAAATGGAGGAAAGAAAAGAGCTAATCTTGCACAAATGGCCTTTAAAACATTCTGCCAAGCCATTTATTTTCCTCAGTGCGATCGCATTCCCAGCGATGCGTTCGCGATGCACAGACCAGCCCTCTCAATGCGTTCGCGTAAAAACACACGCGTTCGCATAGCTCAAACACCCATCCCCTCACGCGCCTAATAACACCCTATGTGATCGCGGACCTACCCACGCGATCGCATTGCACACATAACCCACTCTACGCGATCGCGGCCTCCACCCACGCGATCACACTGAATAAAAACCCATGCTGCTGCCAACAAGCCTATGCAATCGCATTCTTACCTACGCGATTGCATAGAAGGACACCAGAACAGGACACCAACAGAATTTGCAACTTCCAACATCCAAACTTGATCCGTTAACCTGTCAAAACACACCCGAGGCCCTCGAGACCTCAACCAAATACGCCACCACAACCCATAACCTTATTCAAACTTAGTTGAGCCTTTGAAATACCAAAAACAACACGAAAACATCAAAATTACATCAAATTCAAGCCTACGAACTTTGAAACTTCTAAATTTCGCCAATGGTGCCGAAACCAACCAAAACACATTCGATTGACCTGAAATTTTGCACATATATCCAAAATGATATTACGAACCTGCTCCAACTTCCAAAATTCTATTCCGACCCCGAAAGCCTATTTTCCACTGCCGATCGGAAATCTCCAAAAATTAACTTTCGCCAATTCAAGCCTAATTCTCTACCGGACATCAAAACTTCATTCCGAACACACTCCTAAGTCCCAAATCACCTAACGAAGCTATCCGAGCCACACAATCCGCATTCCGAGGTCGTTTACCAATAAGTCAACTCCCAATTGACTTTTTCAGCTATTAAGCTAATTTAAGAGACTAAGTGTCTCAATTCTCACCACGACCACCCCAAACCCGAACCAACTGACCCAACACAACATAAATAGGATAAGAAACATATGATAAAGAAGAAATGGGGGAAACTAGGCTAATCTCACGGAACGACCGGCCGGGTCGTTACATCCTCCCCCTCTTAAACAAACATTCGTCCTCGAACGAGTCTAGAAACATACCTAGAGTCTCGAATAAGTGAGGATATATGTCCTTCATCTCCCGCTCAGTCTCCCAGGTGGCATCCTCCACCAGCTTCCCTCTCCAATGAATCTTCACTGAATCTATATCCTTAGACCTCAGCTTTCTGACATGTCGACCCAAAATAGCCACTGTCTCTACCTCATATGACATATCACCCTCGAGCTGAACCGTGCTGAAGTCTAAAACATGAGACGGATCACCAACATACTTCCTGAGCATCGAAACATGGAACACCAGATGAATATTCGCCAAGCTGGGAGGCAAGGCAAGTCTATAAGCCACCTACCCAATCCTCTAAAGCATCTCAAATGGCCCAATGAACCTGAGACTCAGCTTTCCCCTCTTCCCGAACCGCATAACACCCTTCATGGGTGACACCTTCAGCAATACCTTATCCCCAACCATGAAGGACATATCTCGGACCTTCCAGTCCGCATAACTCTTCTGCCTAGATTGCACTGTTCGAAGCCGCTCCTGAATCAACTTCGCCTTACCCAACGCATCCTGAACCAGGTCTGTGCCCAATAGTCTAGCCTCGCCCGACTCAAACCAACCAACCGGAGATCTGCACCTCCTACCATATAAAGCCTCATACAGAGCCATCTGGATACTCGGTTGATAGCTATTATTATATGCAAACTCCGCGAGTGGCATAAACTGGTCCCATGAAACCCCAAAATCAATGACACATGCACACAACATATCCTCCAAAATCTGAATAGTACGCTCCGATTGCCCGTCGGTCTGAGGATGAAACGGTATGCTCAACTCGACCTGAGTACCCAGCTCTCTCTGTACGACTCTCCAAAACTGAGTACCTTTGTCAGAAACGATAGAAACTGGAACCCCATGCAATCAGACAATCTCCCTGATATAAATCTCAGCTAACCGCTCCGAAGAATAAGTAGTACCAACAGGAATGAAGTGCACAGACTTGGTTAGCCGATCCACAATAACCCATATAGCATAAAACCTCCTCGAAGTCCATGGGAGTCCAACTAAAGTCCATGGTGATCCGCTCCTACTTCCACTCCAGAATATCAAATCTCTGAAGCAATCCACCTAGTCTCTGGTGCTCATACTTGACCTGCTGATAGTTGAGACACCGAGCCACAAACTCGACAATATCTGTCTTCATCCGCCTCCACCAATAATGCTGCCTCAAATCCTGATACGTATTTGCGGCACCCGAATGGATGGAATACCGCAAACCATGGGCCTCAGCCAGAATCAAATCTCGAAGTCTATCTACACTGGGCACGCAAATCCGGTCCTGCATCCTCATGACCCCATCATCACCAATAACCACATCTCTGGCATCACCGCGACGGACCTTGTCCTGAAGAACAAGCAAATGTGGATCGTCATACTGGTGTGCTCTAATATGATCATAAAGAGAAGACCTGGAGGCTACACAAGTCAATACCCACGGAGGCGCTGATACATCCAATTTCACCAACTGACCTGCTAAAGTATGAACATCAAGTGCTAATGGACGCTCTACTACTGGAAGGTAGGCTAGACTCCCCAAACTCTCCGCTCTGCGACTCAAGGCATCGGCACTACATTGGCCTTCCCCGGATGATATAAAATAGTGAGATCATAATCCTTGAGAAGCTCCAACCACCTCCTCTTACGCAAATTCAGATCCTTCTGCTTAAGCAGATGCTGGAAACTACGGTGATCAGTGAAAATCTCACAATTCACTCCATACAAATAATGACGCCAAATCTTCAAGGCGTGAACAATAGCTGCTAGCTCAAGATCGTGCACTGGATAATTCTTCTCGTGCACCTTCAGCTGTCTGGACGCATAGGCAATCACCCTACCGTCCTGCATCAAAACCACTCCAAGACCAACTCTTGAGGCATCACAGTAAACTATATAAGAACCTAAACCCATAGGCAAAATCAATACCGGAGCTGCAGTCAAAGCTGACTTGAGCTTCTGAAAGCTCTCCTCACACTCCTCAGTCCATCTGAACTGAGCACCCTTCTGGGTCAGTCTGGTCATAGAGGCAGCAATAAATGAAAATCCCTCGACAAAACGGCGATAGTACCCTGCCAAACCAAGGAAACTGAGAATCTCCGTAGCTGATGACGGTCTAGGCCAACTCTGCACCGCCTCTACCTTCTTCAGATCAACCTGAATACCCTCACTGGACACCACGTTCCCCAAGAATGCTATTAAATCAAGCCAGAACTCACACTTCAAATTTTTTGCATACAATCTCTTCTCTCTAAAGGCCTGAAGCAAAACTTTCAAATGCTGCTGATGATCCTCCCGAGATCGGGAATACACCAAGATATCGTCAATAAACACGATGACAAAAGAATCCAAATAAGGCCGAAATACACTGTGGAATCAAGTGCATAAAGGCTGCTGGGGAATTAGTCAGCCCAAATGACATAACCAGGATCTCATAATGACCATATCTAGTCCTGAAAGCAGTCTTCGGGATGTCTGTCCCCCGAATCTTCAACTGATGATAACCGGAACGCAAGTCAATCTTGGAAAATACCCTGGCCCCTTGCAATTGATCAAGTAAGTCATCTATACGAGGCAAGGGATACTGATTCTTCACCGTAACTCTGTTCAACTGCCGATAATCAATACACATACGCATAGAACCATCCTTCTTCTTTACAAACAACACCGCTGCACCCCAATGGGACACACTAGGCCAAATGAACCCCTTATCTAGGAGTTCCTGAAGCTGCTCCTTTAATTCCTTTAGCTCCGCTGGTGCCATACAATAAGGTGGAATAGAAATAGGCGGGGTTCCTGGCACCAGGTCAATACCAAAATTAATGTCCCTGTCAGGCGGCATGCCTGACAGGTCTGTAGGAAACATGTCCGAAAAGTCACGGACCACAGGAACCGAATCAATAGCGGGAGTCTCACCACTGACGTCCCTCACAAAAGCCAGATAAGATAAACACCCTTTCTCAACCATGCGCTGAGCCGTCAGGTAGAAAATCACCCTGCTAGGCATATACTCAGAAGAACCTCTCCACTCAACCCTCGTGCATCCTGGCATAGCTAAGGTCACGGTCTTAGTGTGACAATCAAGAACCACATGACACAGAGATAACCAATCCATGCCTAATATCACATCAAAATCGACCATGCTGAGTAACAATAGGTCCACTCGGGTCTCCAAACCCCCAATAGATATCACACACGACCGATACACACGGTCCACAACAACAGTATCACCCACCGAAGTTGACACATGAACATATGTAACTAAAAACTCACGGGGCATATCCAAAAAATGGGCAAAATATGAAGAAATATATGAATATGTAGAACTAGGGTCAAATAAAGCCAAAGCATCTCGGCGACAGGCTGAGACGATACCTGCGATCACTGCATCGGAGGACATAGCATCCAGCCTGGCTGGAAATGCATACATATGGACCTGACCTCCACCTACTCGACTTCCCCCTCTAGGGTGGCATCTACCTGACTGACTACCACCCTTGGCTCCCTGGGCGGGTGGTGAAGTAACTGGAGCTGAAGTCGAGGGCTGGCCCATCTGCTGAGAAGAACCACCCGGACGACGGGGACACTACCTCCACATGTGCCCGAACTCTCCACACTCAAAACAACTCCCTAGAGCTGGAGGCGGGGACTGATAGAAACCCCTGGCACCAGAACGGCCACTGGAAGACTCATGCATAGAAGGACTCTGAACTGGTGGTGCTCGAGCTGCACTTTGAGATTGGAGGGCACCAAATGAAGTACGGCCTGGCTGATAACCACGAGGACCATTCCCGAAAGATGCACCACTATAAGTTGGGTGGACTGACTGAGGAGGCCTGAATGAACGACCTCTACCATGCTGAAAATGCCCCCTTTAGGGAGTACCACTAGAACTGCCCGATCCACGAGGCCTATTGGCCTCCCGCTCCTGGCGGTGAACCGAATCAATATCTCTAGCAATATCAACAACCTGCTCGAATGTAGTATATGATACTCTCTCCAGAGTCATAAATAGGCGGAGCTGATAAGTGAGGCCATCCACGAACCTCCTAACCCTCTCCCTATCAGTAGGGACAAACTCGGTAGCATGATGATCTAACTCCGAAAACCGCATCTCATACTGCATCACTGATAGCTCTCCCTGACGCAGCTGCTCAAAATCCTGCGTTGCTCCTCCTTGTGATACTAAGGTACATACTTCTCCAAGAAGATAGTGGAGAACTGCTGCCAGGCGAGGGGTGCTGAACCAACAGGCCTACGCCTCTCAAAAGACTCCCACTAAGTGAAAGCAGCACCAGAAAACTGAAATGTGGTGAATGAGACCCCATTGGTCTCTAGAATCCCAGCAGTACGCAGCATCCTCTGGCACTTATCTAGAAAAACATGGGCATCTTCGCCCTCAGCACCACTGAATGTCGGAGGCTATAATCTGCTAAATCTCTCCAGTCTACGCTGCTCGTCGTCTGGCATAGTCGGAACCACAAAGTCCCGAGCTGGAGCAACTGGTTGGGCTGGAACTGCCCCCGGTATCTGATGGCCATGAGTACCCTCCTCAGGCATCCGGGCAACTGGAGTCTGACTGCCTCTCCCGGCCTGAGAAGTAGTGTCAACTGCCTGAGCAAGGGTGGTACACAACGTCAAGATCTGGGCCAAGGTTTCCTGAAGACCTGGAATAACAATAGGCACTGCCGATGCTTGAGCCTGTCCCGCTGGAGTATCTGTGGCGGGAATCTGACTCTGAACAATAGGGGGATCAACTGGCACTGCCCTGGCTGCCGCACGGGCTGGCCCCCTACCTCTACCACGGCCTCGACCTCTCGCTGGTCTAGCTAGTGGCTGATCATCCTGATCAGTAGCGCGAGTCTCACCATATGTGAGAGAAGGAAACAACAGAAGTTTAGATTTCTAGAATCAACAAAATGACACGACATAATTCAAGAAAATGAGATTATTCCTAAGGGTTCTGCAGCCTCTCGAAGATAAGTACAGACGTCTCTGTACCGATCCGCAAGACTCTACTAAACCTGCTTATGACCGTTGAGTCCTATGTGACCTATGCTCTGATACCAACTTGTCACGACCCCAAATCCTAAACCGGCCGTGTTGGCGCCTATCGTGAAACTAGGCTAGCCAATAATCACATAAATTACAGTTTCTTTCCAAAAATCCCAACCAATTTCAAGCATTTTATAAAGTATATAGAATTTACTAAACCCATTAGGCCAATAAACAACTAAATAGTCTAAACCATCCCCAAAATCCGGAGTCAGCATGTCATGAGCATCTAAGAAAAATGTGCCAAAAGGTATACTATTATAATACAAAACCTCCGAACGAATAGCTAGATACAACAAAAGAAGGGAAAATAGAGATGCTGTAGACGCTGAATAGCTACCTCTATATCCCGAACTCCGGCTCCGCATGGAATAGGTGGCTAACGCTCGGTATCTGCACCTGAATCTTCACACAGGAGTGCATGGAGTAATGTGAGTACGCCAACTCAGTAGTAATGAAAATAAATCAAGTCTAAGAGGCAAGAAACACATAAAAATCAATATCATCAATTCACAATATGCACAACCTTTCTTTCCAACAGTATATACATAGATATGTGAAATCATCATGCCTTAAAACCAACTTAAGAAAAATCCTTTGAAAAATATGTCTTTCAACAATTTCAGAATTTAAAATAACCGAAAGATTTAGTGTAAAAATGAAATAAATCATAAGTAGCCCATCGGGCAAAAACATGAATCATAAATCGCCCCCGGGCAGAACATCACTCAGCATCTCATATCCACTCAGTATCATCCCCTCGGGCAACCTCACTGTCACTCATGCCTCCCAATCACTCATCACTCGGCACTCGGCACTCAGCACTCAGTAGGTACCTGCGCTCACTGGGATGTGTACACACTCTGGAGGGGATCCTTTAGCCCATGCGCTAATACCAAGCCACCTCGTGGCGTATCATATCCTCACAAATCAGGCCCTTGGCCTCACTCAGTTAGAACCTCTCAAAAGCCCCTCGAGCGTATCAGTAAAATAGGGTACTCGATCCAAAATATAATTTTATACCTAAAAATAGTGTAAATAAGGCTGACAAGTCGGCACTGAGTGTAAATATGGCTGACTGAGTGTAAATCATACATTAACAGAGAGGAAATAGCAATAAAAAGCCCCCAAAAGGTCTAAACAAGTCGGCACGAGGCCTCAAACATGGCTTATAGCCCAAATATAGCAATGATCTTTAGAACACAATTTAGCATATGATTTAGAGTAAAATATGCAACTCAATAGTTGCCGGGGAGAAGACCAAGTCCAATCCAAAAATCAGTGTGCGCCACATACTCGTCATCCGACATGTGCACCATTCTAAAAACAGTGAGAAATATGAAGTTCGGGGTCTCATACCCCCAGGACAAGATTTATAACCGTTACTTACCTCTACCGGGCCACATTACTAGTCCGCCATGCTATTTCCCCTCAAATTGGCTTCCGATGGCTCCGAATCTAACCAAAACCAGTTTAACATAATCAATATATGCTAAAGGAACACAACCCAATCGAAAACTATGAATTTATACAAAAATCTCGAAATTCGGCCAAACCCGAGCTCCGGGCCCACGTCTCAGAATTCGATATAATTTACATCAATAGAATCCTCGTCCTCCCATGATTCTATACATACCAACAACACTAAAATCGGACCACAATTGCCCACTCAAATCCTCAAAAGAAAATTCCAAATTCCATGTACCTTCTTCCCCAAATTTGGGCTTAGTTCCAACAATTTTCCGGTTTAATTACTTAGAAAACGACATATAAACGAGTTATGAAGTTGAAAACCTTACCTCCAAGTGATTCCCTTGATTTCCCCTTCAAATCCCTCTCAAATAGCTCTCAACTAGTTCAAAAATGGAGGAAAGAAATGAGCTAATCTCGCATAAATGGCCTTTAAAACATTCTGCCAGCCATTTATTTTCCTCAGTGCGATCGCATTCCCAGTGTTGCGTTCGTGAAGCACAGACCAGCCCTCTCAATGCGTTCGCGTAAAAACACACGCGTTCGCATAGCTCAAACACCCATCTCCTCACGCGCCTCAGAACACCCTATGCGATCGCGGACCTTACCCATGTGATCACACTGCACACAGAACCCACTCTACGCGATCGCGGCTTCCACCCACGCGATCGCACTGCATAAAAACCCATGCTGCCCCCAACAAGCCTATGCGATCGCATTCTTACCCACGCGATCGCATAGAAGGACATCAGAACAGGACACCAGCAGAATTTGCAACTTCCAACATCCAAACTTGATCCGTTAACTTGTCAAAACACACCCGAGGCCCTCGGGACCTCAACCAAACACGCCACCACAACCCATAATCTTATTCAAACTTAGTCGAGCCTTCAAAATACAAAAAACAACATAAAAACATCAAAATTACATCAAATTCAAGCCTATGAACTTTGAAACTTCTAAATTTCGTCAATGATGCCGAAATAAACCAAAACACATCCGATTGACCTGAAATTTTGCACACATATCCAAAATGACATTAAGAACCTCCTCCAACTTCCGAAATTCCATTATGACCCCGATAGCCTATTTTCCGCTGCCGACCGAAAATCGCCAAAAACTAACTTTCTCCAATTCAAGCCTAATTCTACACCAGACATCAAAACTTCATTCCGAACACACTCCTAAGTCCTAAATCACCTAATGAAGATATCCGAGCCATAAAATCCTTATTCCGAGGTCATTTACCAATAAGTCAACTATTAAGCTAATTTAAGAGACTAAGTGTCTCAATCCTCACCACGACCATTCTGAACCCGAACCAACTGACCCAAAAAAACATAAATAGGCTAAGCAACATATGATAAAGCAGAAACGGGGGAAACATGGCTAATTTCACGGAACGACCGGCCGGGTTGTTACACTTCGGGACCGCTAAATCACGGGTCTGGGTCCGTTTTTCCAATATGTTGACCGAAGTCAACTTAAATTCAATTTTAAAGGCAAAATTAATATTTTTCTCAGTTTTTTCATATAAAAACTTTCCGGATATACGCCCGGAATGTGCACGCAAAATGAGGTGAGATAAAATGAGGTTTTCAAGGCCGCAAAATACAGTTTTGACTTATAAAATGAGAGATGACTTTTTGGGTCATCACATCAATAATGCCTCACTTAGTCTCCACCAGCTCCCACCTTCTCTTCACGCCATAACACTATAAGTAGTTACCTATAAACTTACACTATCACCCAGCTACTTCACTGACACTTAATAGAACCATTGAGAAAAGCCAATAGACCATTCTCTAATTAAAGTTGATATTTGAAAGACGCACATTTATGTATTATATTTATTATATTAATATAAATATCATATGCAAATAAGCTTTTTCTAGATTATCTAATCATAATTAAGTAATATTAGTAGCATGAACCGACTTGGCTTGTGGAGCATAAAGGATAAGTGTCCGTGAGAAATAGTTCTCCATTTCTTTAAATTCTTTTGGTGCGTAATAAAAAATGACCTGCCTAGCTTAATGTTACAATTTCTAATATCGTTTTCTTGATGGGTATATACTACATATATTAACGTAATAATTCTGGAATTAATATTTCATGCTTCTTTAAAAGATGCATTTATTAAATGAAAAGTTGTTGCATCCTTTTAAAAGATAGGTCCAAGGGGTTTGGAGTTAAAGTTTGTCTTTTGGTTTCGAAGTTAACTTGGGCTTTTACAAAAACCAATAGCTACTGTTTAACCCAAAAATAGTTTTTGTGGTCAAAGCTAATATTAAAGAAAATCGGGTTACTGATAACAAAATTTACTTTAATTTCTTAGAAATACAAGTATAAAATAAGTAATTGAAAAAGTAAGTAAAGAAAAGAAAGCTTGTTCTTGATTGCTAATTTCTCCCGAAATTGCGGATTAAAATCTTGAATCAAGAAAAACAAAAGATTGACTGTGTATATTTAGAAATATTCAATTAATCGTACAAAATGAAGTAATGGTCCTTTTATAAGGATACACAGTTGTAGCGATTTTCTTACTTAATTGTGACTCGTTATTAACATTAATTGCCTTAATTACCCGTTAGCAAATTTACTTGTAACATTTATGGTAATAATAGAGGATCGCGCATAATCAGAGGTAATGCTGATTCCCTTTTCATATTTACAACTGATTCATGAATATCCTCCTTTTATTTTCTTCTTGTATCTCGTGCCTATTTTCTATTTTTCAACTGTCAAATCCGGTAATTTCTCTGATAAAACACCGTGGATATTTTATCTGTGCCTTTCTTCCTTTTTTATTAACCCAACATTAGTGCCACTTGTCACCTCGCTATTGATCCTCGTGTCATGCCTTTTTCCACCAATACAGATAGTCCATCCACTTTCTGGATATTCGGGAAGTGGTAAGTTCATTTTTGACAGGAATATCTTGTCGCCTCTTCCCATCCATCATAATGTTCTCTTCAGAAACGTTGAGACGTACATCTTGTCCATTTAATGCTATGGACACTTGTCTTATTGTAATTGGTTCTGCAATTTGTAGCGCCTTTTTAGGGTTTTCTGCGGCTACATTTGTTTTAATGTGACAGTTTCATGATGATGGTTCCTAATGACGGTTTTTCCCTATGAATATCGTATCCTAAACAACTTTGAAAACCTCTTCGTCTCTCTTGCATTCAATTCTAACTCTTCCAGTAATTTCTCCTTTTTCTTTGTGTTTTCATAATTAAAGATGATTTCTCGTTCTTCAAACCATTCTTCATCATCAGACCCCCACTAGGTAGTGCTTATTGATGAACTTCCCCACTCATCTGCCCCAACTAGAAGTAAAAGAGGTGATAGACTTTGTAGCTTAGACTCTCTATCTAACCATAGTTCAACCCCTTCACAAAAGCATACTGCTAAACCTTCTTCTTCTAGAGCAAGAACTTCCATAACCCCTAGATCTTCCTCTAGAGGGAAAGACCACAATGAACCCATGCGAGAGCCCACTGTGTCTAAGATTGTTCCTCAAGAATTTTTTTTCATATCAGATTGTGAAGCTATGAGAAAATAGGTCTCTTCCATAGCATCACTTAATCATGTTGATCATTACCCTAGTTTGATCACTTCTGGTCTCCTTTCCTTAGTTCGTCATGAATGCAACTGGAAACCAAATTTACTAGTGGTGACCCCTAGTGCTGATGATAGAATTACCTCTTATCGTGAATGTTATTATTTTGTTTATACCTACCCTTTTACTTTAGGGTTCAACCCTCCTATTGACCCAATAATCATCAGATTTTGCCATTACTTCAATTCTACCTTGGTCAAATAGGTCCGATCATGTGGAGGGCAGTAGATTGCCTTCGCTACTTGTCAAATTTGGTTTTCGCTCCTTTTACTTTTCATCACTTACTCCACCTATACTCCCCGAAGCTCTTTTGCGAGGGTGTTTTTTCTCTTGTGGTAATAAGTAAGAGAGTTTTAGTCAGTCCTGAGGAAGACTGTGACCGTGACCATGGTTGGTCTGCCCAATTTGCAGCTGTTCCCACTCGTGACTTAGTGAGTGATGAGAATATGCCCTTTCGTAAGAAGTGGAACTTTTCATGTAAGTGTTTTTATCTATTTCCTTGTTTCTCCTAATAATTCAAATTTTCTTACATGCGTTTATGTTTATTTTTCAGTAATCATGGAAGTTTTCGGAGAAATCCTTGACATTCATGATTGGGTAGAAAAAATGTTGACTGCTGCTCCCATGGACCAGAGATCATGGAAATTTCTTTCTAAAAAATTTGGATGGAAAGTGAAGAACCACGATATTTTTTTATTACCATGGTTTTCTTTCCCCTTGTCCCTTTTTCTTTCCTTCGATCTCTTTTATTTTTGATGTTTCTAGGGTTTTCCATTCATGATATCAGACCCGCTTCTGTTCCTTCTGTTAGGCTTTCTGTTAGCTCGGCATTGGAACAAATTCTAAGCGTATATTATTCTAAGAGAAAGAATGCTGAAGCCGTGACTCCAAAGAGGAAGAAGATAATAAAGATGGTACCTTAGTGAGGAAGCCACGAGTTAGAAGACGCATGGTTTATATGATGAAGCCACTGTTTCTCAAGACCCACCTTTAGGCTCCGTGCCTTTTTGGTCTTGTTGATGAACCAGAGAATGTTCACTTGGACATCTCTGAGGATGAAGATGTTGACAATTATGGTAATCCCCCCTCAAGTCCTGTTGATAGACTTTTTTCCCAAGGATTTGAGGGTGAAGAAGATTTTGGCCCTGTTTATGAAGAGTTGGACATCTCTGAGGATGAAGATGTTGACCATTCTGGTAATCCCCCCTCAAGTCCTGTTGATAGACTTTTTGGCCAAGGATTTGAGGGTGAAGAAGATTTTGGCCATGTTTATGAAGACCCACCACTTGCCACTCTTCCAATGACCCCAATTACCACTGCTATTAATCCTCCCATTTATTCTGCTACCTTACCAACAATTGCCCCTGTTGCCGTTCCTGCTGCTGCTTCTCGTCAAGAAGATGAACCTTCTAGTGGTAGACAAAGCATGAAGAAAGTTTTGATTGAAGTCCCTGATGGTGAGAATCTGCTAAATAAATCAAGCCGAGCTACTGTATTGTTGAAACCATTAATAGACCCCGTGGAAAAGAACTCCTTGACCTTAATGAATGAAGTCATTCATTGTGCTCTCAATGTATATCCTTATCCCTTTATATTTCTTTTTTTTCATCTAGGTTTATAACTTTTCTTCCTTCTCTTGCTATAGATCAATTTGATAGGTACGAAGCTCATGAGAAGGGTATCTTGGACTGATCAACAAGTGATTGAGCTGTGAACTAAAGCTGATAATTGGAGGGAATGATTTGAAATCCATCTACTTGAAAAGTACGTTCTCGCTGAAGAGAAATGGGCTTTGGAGCAACAGATGAAGATAACCACTACTGAATTAGCGGTTTTGAAAGCCTCTTCTAATCAGGTTGAAAAATATAGGGACAAATTAGAATCTTCCTTTGCTGGGCAGCACTCGAAGGTATCCAAAGAGATTAGAATCTTGAAAGAACTTTTAAATCAGAAGGAGGTTGACGTGAGTGATTTGGTGTAAATGCTCGCCCAAGCTCAAGAGGATCTCCGTGCCTCTTCTGATAAAATCCAGTTCCTTGAGGACTCTCTTGAACCTTTGAAGGAATCCTATTAATCTTCGGAAGCTAAGAAAGAAGATTTGAGGGTTGAGATTGAACAGTTGGAGAAAGATTATGAAGCTCTTGAAGACAAGTTAACACTTGATGTTATCTGGGCTTTTTTGAATACCCGTCTTGAGACTTTGACTGAAGCTAACTAGGAGGTTTTTGACCTTAATGCTGAAATTGCCAAAGCTAAGTAAGCAATTGAGAAAACTTAGCAATGTCAAAGCTTCTCAACACCCGAGGATGAAAGTTCCAAAGGTGATGGAGATGGACTCGCTCCTGGTCAAGCGTATGCCCAACCTTCATCTTCTCAAGTTGAATCTTCTACCCCCGTTGATGATTCTCCTTAGAGAACTTCACCCTTTGTCTTAAAAGTGACTTGGTGTTTGTTGAAACTTTTTTTTTAGTTTTTGTTTCAAAGTGGTTTTTGCGAAGTTTTCCCCTCCCTATTTCCAGGATGTTGATATTAATATCATTTCGTAGCATATTATACTATTTTTCTCTTTATTTTTTGAGCTTATACTTGCATTCAAAATTATTTTAATAGTATGTATTTTTAATATGCACGAATGCTTTATAAAAGAGGTCCCATTTATATTAACAAAACTATTAAAGATGACACATCGACTTCATATTTGTGCAAATATATGAAATGTGAAGTAATTCAAAGAAGTTTTATTTTGAACCTTCAAACAAATATTCATGTACAATACTTTCATAACTGCTTTATTTATAGCAGGTTTACAAGAACGGGTATATTTTTCCCGTGACAAAATCTATGGCCTTAACCTAAAAGCTCGTGGGAGTTTTCTTTAGGTTCTTCAACTCTTTACTGCCCATTCTTTCTACGAGCTTGAAAATTTGGCATCATTTTCTCCATGGTTTTTCGTTTGGCTAAGCTAAGCTTTCGTGGTGTACATCTTATTTCCTTCTGTACTTCTCCATATGTATAGTCCCCCCGAGTGTTTGAGAATTGAAGCATGAGGTCTTGAACATTGGATAGCTCCTTACTTTGACCCTCTCCCTGAAAAAGAGATACACACGGGGCTCAGAGGTAAATTTTTTGATGATGACTACTTAAGCCTTACCATCAGAATGTTGTAACCTATCCGGGAATAATTAAGTATTCCGTATGTCTTTCAGGTCTAATGTCATCATCTCGTATGGACTAGCTTTTTTCCTATCATCTAAAATGGTTAGTAAAACTTAAATGAACAAAGTAAAAAAATGAATTCTATGATACCTGACCGTGGATATTAAATTCGTTAGAAGTAATACTTCTTCAAATGGATTTAGCTCCAATGAGATGGTAACACCTTTCCATCCATAGTTTGCAACTCATACGCTCCTTTTCCAGCAATGCCTTTAACTCTATACGGGCCTTCTGAATTCGGACTCAACTTTCCTGCATTTTCTCCTTGTGTTGAGCAGAACACTTTTTTTAGGAAAAAGTACCTAATCTTGAAGTATATCAAGTTCGCCTTCCTGTTGTAGTACCGTTCAATGCTCTGGTTTTGTGCCGCCATTCGAATCAAAGCTGCTTCCATTCTCTCTTCTGTCAAATCTAAGTTTATATGAAGTTCTTCTTTGTTTGACGCTTCATTTATATGTGTTTACCTTGTGATCAATTCCCCTTTCTCTAATGGAATTAAAGCTTCAGTCATATATACGAGCGAGAAAGGGGTTTTGTAAGGACCCAACCAGTTGTTTTGAGTATTTTAGCCCCGATCCCCTATTTATTTCCTCCTATATGTTGTATTATTGTTATGTGACTTGCTGGGATAGTTGGTTTTGGTTTCGGGTGAGTTTCAGAGTGAAATGGGACACATGGTTCATACGTTGGAGGCTTAAGTTGAAAGAGTTGACCCGAATTTGAATTTTGTGTAGACGACTCTGGAATAGAGTTTTGACGGTTCCAATAGTTCCGTATGGTAATTTTGGACTTAGAAGCTTTCCGGATATTGATTTAGAGATCCGAATGTCGTTTCGGCTTGAATTAGCGAAAGTTAGAAAGTTGAAGGTTTGGAAGGTTGAAATTTGACCAGGAGTTGAATTTATTGATATTGGGTCGGATTCCGATTTTGGAAGTTATAATAGGTCTATCATGTCATTTATGACTTGTGTGCATAATTAAGGTCAATCAGAGTAGTTTTGGTATGAATCTATGTTAGTTTTGGAAGTCATATGTTCATAGTTTTAATAGGCTTGAATTGGGTTGCTATTCGTAGAATCGATGTTGTTTGATGTGATTTTTGGCCTAGAGTAGGTTCGTTATGTGTTTTGAAACTTGTTGGTATATTTGAACAGGGTCCCGGGGGTCTCAAGTGTGAATCGGATTGAAACTGGATCATTTCGAACCTCGATTGGTTTGCTGAACTCTGTTGTTTTGGTGTCATCGCACCTGCAGAGGGTTTGGCCGCAGGTGAGGACACGCAAATGCACCATGGTCATCGGAGATGCAGAAAGGGGTAGCCAGGCCTGGGGTCGCAGAAGTGGATCCCCTTTCACAGGCGCGAGTGTGCAGGTGCGCCCAAGTTCCGCAGAAGCGGACACGCATGTGCGCATTTTTCTTCGCGAAAGTGGATTTGCCTAGCCTTAGTTGGAACTGCACCTGTGATGAATTTTTCCGCAGGTGCGGGGTCGCAGATGGCAATTATTGGACCGCAGAAATGGATACCGCTGGGTAGAAAAGGGGGTGTTCGAGGGTTTTATCTCATTTTTAATCCGGAGTCAGCATGTCATGAGCATCTAAGAAAAATGTGCCAAAAGGTATAGTATTATAATACAAAACCTCCGAACGAATAGCTAGATACAAAAAAATAAGGGAAAATAGAGATGCTGCGGACACTGAATAGCTACCTCTATATCCCGAACTCCGGCTCCGCACGGAATAGGTGGCTAACGCTCGGTATCTGCTCCTGAATCTGCACACAGGGGTGCAGGGAGTAATGTGAGTACGCCAACTCAGTAGTAATGAAAATAAATCAAGTCTAAGAGGAAAGAAACACATAAAAATCAATATCATCAATTCACAATACGCACAACCTTTCTTTCCAACAGTATATACATAGATATGTGAAATCGTCATGCCTTAAAACTAACTTCAGAAAAATCCTTTTAAAAATGTGTTTTTCAACAATTTCAGAATTTAAAATAACCGAAAGAATTTAGTGTAAAAATGAAATAAATTATAAGTATCCCCTCGGGATAAAAAAAATGAATCATAAATCGCCCCTCGGGCAGAACATCACTTACCACCTCACAACCACTCAGTATCATCCCCTCGTGCAACCTCACTGTCACTCATGCCTCCCAATCACTCATCACTCGGCACTCGGCACTCAGTAGGTACATGCGCTCACTGGGGATGTGTACAGACTCTGAAAGGCTCCTTTAGCCCGATCGCTAATATCAATCCACCTCGTGGCATAACATATCCACACAAATCAGGCCCTCGGCCTCACTCAGTTAGAACCTCTCAAAAGCCCCTCAGACGTATCAGTAAAACGGGGTACTCGATCCAAAATATCATTTTATACCTCAAAATAGTGTAAATAAGGATGAGTTTCAAAAACAGTTAAGCACAACATGACTGAGTGTAAATCATAAATCAACAGTGAGGAAATAGCAGTAAAAATCCCCCAAAGGGTCTAAACAAGTCGGCACGAGGCCTCAAACATGGCTTATAGCCCAAATATAGCAATAGTCTTTAGAACACAATTTAGAATATGATTTAGAGTAAAATATGCAACTCAATAGTTGCCGTGGAGAGGACCAAGTCCAATCCAAAAATCAGTGTGCGCCACATACTCGTCATCCGACATGTGCGCCATTCTAAAAACAGTGAGAAATATGAAGTCCGGGGTTTCATACCCTCAGGACAAGATTTATAACCATTACTTACCTCTACCGGGCCACAATACTAGTCTGCCATGCTCTTGCCCCTCAAATTGGCTTCCAATTTCTCCGAATCTAACCAAAACCAGTTTAACATCATCAATATATGCTAAAGGAACACAACCCAATCGAAAACTATGAATTTATACAAAAATCTCGAAATTCGGCCAGACCCAAGCCCCAGGACCACGTCTAAGAATTCGATGAAATTTACATCAATAGAATCCTCGTCATCCCACGATTCTATACATACCAACAACACTAAAATCGGACAACAATTGCCCACTCAAATCCTCAAAAGAAAATTCCAAATTCCATGCACCTTCTTCCCCAAATTTGGGTTTAGTTCCAACAATTTTCCGGTTTAATTACTTAGAAAACGACATATAAACGAGTTATGAAGTTGAAAACTTTACCTTCAAGTGATTCCCTTGATTTCCCATTCAAATCCCTCTCAAATAGCTCTCAACTCGTTCAAAAATGGAGGAAAGAAATGAGCTAATCTCGCACAAATGGCCTTTAAAACATTCTTCCCAACCATTTATTTCCCTCAGTGCGATCGCATTCCCAGTGATGCATTCACGATGCACAGACCAGCCCTCTCAAGCAGTTCATACGTGAGCTTTTCACCTTGGCAATGAAATTTCTTAGAAAAAGTCCTTCATAAAAGAACTTAGGAATACTTACAATTCAAGTTCCTACAAAGACATTAACAACGAGATTTCTTCAACCAAAATCCAACGAGAAATTTTAGAAGCTTAACAACGTAAAATTTTGCGGTTCTAAAGGAGTACGGTGAAACCTTTTCCAAGAAGATCATACGTATTTTCCCTACTCCAGGTATGTTAAGGCTATCCCTTCTTTCTTTTGGCGTGGTCCAAATTATACTGAAGAAACAAGCAAATACACAGTTTCTATAAATTACTCTATTCATAGAAATAGTAGGGGTGTCTATATTCTTTATTCCCCGTGAGAATTATTATTAGTTTTTGTTCATGGGTATCAGAATAATACGCAGTTGGAAAAGTTTATCCGGAAGAAATATTGAGATTATTACGTACTTTTCATGAATTTCATACATGTGCATTGACCCATGACCATATGGCATTATACACGCGTATATATGTAAATATATGTATATGGGATATGGGAAAAGGGTTACGGCGTTATATATGCACCACCACTTGATCAGCTAGTATATGATGATGATGTTGCCCACAGTGGCTGAAATATGATTCAAACGGCGTTATATACGCGTATATATGTATGTATATGTATATGGGATATGGGAAACGTTATGGCATTATATACGCACCACCACCTGATCAGCTGGTATACGATGATGATTTTGCCCACAGTGACCGATATGATATGATGGGATGCCCTCAGAGGCTGATGATGTTATGAAACATAAACCTATGCACGACATGACATTCATACGCATATGCATGCTGCTAAAAGTGATTTATGATTTACAAAGTTATTCAGACTTACAGGTTAAGTCATGTACTCTATATTTCTTCCATGTCTCTTATGTACATTATGTGCCTTACATACTCGATACATTATTCGTACTGACGTCCCTTTTGCCTGGGGACGCTGCGTTTCATGCCCGCAGGACCCGATAGACAGGTCGAGAGCCCTCTAAGTAGGCTATCAGCTCAGCAGAAGATGTTGGTGCGCTCAATTTGTTTCGGAGTCGCTTGTTTGGTTAGTATGATTTAGACGGGTATTGTTTGGTATGGAAGGACTCTATCCTGACCTTTATGACATTTATGTACTCTTAGAGGCTTGTAGTCATATGTCGTATACGTGAAATATTGTACGGCCTTGTCGGCCTATGTTTTGAGTTTATAAATGATTATGTTGGCCTATTAGGCCCGTATGTCACGTGTATATGATAATGTAATAAGAAAGATACATTGCATTGGTACTCGATCGAGTAAGGTATCGAGTGCCCGTTGCGGCCCATCGGTTTGGGTGGTGACAACTGTATTTCCTAGTTGATGCTCATACACTCGTGACACCGGGTTTTGAGGGTGCTTATGGGTTGTTCAATATTGTAGTTGTGAAAATATTGCCATTTACTTTGTAAATTTTATCTCTTACTATTTAATTGAAGAAAATTATGATTTCAAAATATTAAAAGAGTAATTAAGTTAATCAATTATTACTGGCTTGCCTGGCAGCGGTGTTAGGCGCCATCACGACCTTTAATGTGTTTTGGGTCGTACAGGTAATTCTCCCACACAAAATTAGGCAAGACACTTACTTCAAAACACGCTAACTCAATCCACTAGTAATCCTTTCCCGTGATTATCCAACTCCCAATGGCTCTAATCTAGCCAAAACAACTTCATACCATAAATACAAACTATAGGAAGCTATTCTGAACAATAAAGTTGTAATCTTTAAAGAGAAACAAAAAGTCAACTCAAAAATTCTACCAGGGCTCATGTCTTAGAACCCGAGAAAAGTTACAAAATCCGAACATTCATTCGATAACGAGTCCAACCATATAAGAGTTACTCAAATCCGAGTTCAAATCGCCATTCAAATCCGCAAACTTTAGTCTAAGAAGTTTCACAATTTTTTCCCAAATTTTCCAACTCAGGTCACTAATTAGATGACAAAAATAAATATGGATTCATGTATAATAGCCAAATCCGAGTTAGAATCACTTATCCCGATGATTTTCTTGAAAATTTCTCGAAACATCGCCAGAAATCGAGCTCTCTAGGTTCAAAGGATTAAAAATGAGATAAAACCCTCGAACACCCCCTTTTCTGCCCAGCGGTATCCGCTTCTGCGGTCCAATAATTTCCATCTGCGACCCCGCACCTGAGGAAAAATCCATCACAGGTGTGGTTCCAACTGAGGCTAAGCAAATCCACTTTCGCAAAAAAGAAAAATGCGCACATGTGCATCCGTTTCGGCAGAACTTGGGCGCACCTGCACACTCGCACCTGTGCAAGGGTATCCATTTCTACGACCCCAGACCTGGCTACCCCTTTCCGCATCTGCGATGACCATGGTGCACCAGCATGTCCTCACCTGCGGCCAAACCCTCTGCATGTGCGATGACACCAAAACAACAGCAGTTCAGCAAACCAATCGAGGTTCGAAATGATCCGATTTCAATCCGATGCACCCTTGAGACCCGGGGACCCTGTTCGAATATACCAACAAGTTCCAAAACACATAATGAACCTACTCTAGGCTAAAAATCACATCAAACAACATCGATTCTACAAATAGCAACCCAATTCAAGCCTATTAAAACTATGAACATATGACTTCCAAAACTAACATTGATTCATACCAAAACTACTCCGATTGACCTTAATTATGCACACAAGTCATAAATGACATAATAGACTTATTCTAACTTCCAAAATCGGAATCCAACCCCAATATTAATAAATTCAACTCCCGGTCAAATTTCTCAACCTTCCAAACCTTCAACTTTCTAACTTTCGCTAATTCAAGCCGAAACGACCTGCGGATCTCCAAATCAATATCCGGACAAGCTTCTAAGTCCAAAATTACCATACGGAGCTATTGGAACCGTCAAAACTCTATTCCGGAGTCGTCTACTCAAAATTCAAACTCGGGTCAACTCTTTCAACTTAAGCCCCCAACGTATGAACTATGTGTCCCATTTCACTTTGAAACTCACCCGAAACCAAAACCAACTATCCAGAAAGTCACATAACCATAATACAACATAGAGGAGGAAATAAATAGGGGATCGAGGCTAAAATACTCAAAACAACCAGTTGGGTCCTTACAGAACCCCTTTCTTGCTCGTATATATGACTGAAGCTTTAATTCCAGTAGAGAAAGGGGAATCGAGCACAAGGTAAACATATATAAATGAAGCGTCAAACAAAGAAGAACTTCATATAAACTTAGATTTGATAGAAGAGAGAAGGAAGGCAGCTTTGATTCGAATGGCGGCACAAAAGCAAAGGATTGAGCGGTACTACAACAGGAAGGCGAACTTGAGATACTTCAAGATTAGGTACTTTGTCCTCAAAAAAGTGTTCTGCTCAACACAAGGAGCAAATGCGGGAAAGCTGAGTCCGAATTTAGAAAGCCCGTATAGAGTTAAAGTCATTGCTGGAAAAGAAGCGTATGAGTTACAAACTATGGATGGAAAGGTGTTACCATCTCATTGGAGCTAAATTCATTTGAAGAAGTATTACTTCTAAAGAATTTAATATCCACGGTCAGGTATCATAGAATTCATTTTTTACTTTGTTCATTTAAGTCTTACTAACCATTTTAGATGATAGGAAAAAAGCTAGCCCATACGAGATGATGACATTAGACCCGAAAAACACACGAAATACTTAATTATTCCCGAGTAGGTTACAACATTTTGATGGTAAGGCTTAAGTAGTCATCATCAAAAAATTTACCTCTGAGCCCCGTGTGTATCTGTTTTTTCAGGGAGAGGGTCAAAGTAAAGAGCTAATCCAATGTTCAAGACCTCATGCTTCAATGCTCAAACACTCGGGAAACTATACATATGGAGAAGTACAGAAGGAAATAAGATGTACACCACGAAAGCTTAGCTTAGCCAAACGAAAAACCATGGAGAAAATGATGCCAAATTTTCAAGCTCGCAGAAATAATGGGCAGTAAAGAGTTGAAGAACCTAAAGAAAACTCCCACGAGCTTTTAGGTTAAGGCCATAGATTTTGTCACGGGAAAAATATACCCGTTCTTGTAAACCTGCTATAAAGAAAGCAGTTATGAAAGTATTATACATGAATATTTGTTTGAAGGTTCAAAATAAAACTTCTTTGAATTACTTCACATTACATATATTTGCACAAATATGAAGTCGATGTGTCATCTTCAATAGTTTTGTTAATATAAATGGGACCTCTTTTATAAAGCATCCGTGCATATTAAAAATACATACTATTAAAATATTTTTGAATGCAAGTATAAGCTCAAAAAATAAAGAGCAAAATAGTATAATATGCTACGAAATGATATTTATGTCAACATCCTGGAAATAGGGAGGGGAAAACTTCACAAAAACCACTTTGAAACAAAAACTAAAAAAAAAGGTTGAAATTCTCGAAGGAGAATCATCAACGGGGTTAGAAGATTCAACTTGAGAAGACGAAGGTTAGGCATACGCTTGACCAGGAGCGAGTCCATCTCCATCACCTTTGGAACTTTCATCCTCGGGTGTTGAGAAGCTTTGACATTGCTAAGTTTTCTCAATTGCTTACTTAGCTTTGGCAATTTCAGCATTAAGGTCAAAAGCCTCCTAGTTAGCTTCAGTCAAAGTCTCTAGACGGGTATTCAAAAAAGCCCAGCTAACATCAAGTGTTAACTTGTCCTCAAGAGCTTCATAATCCTTCTCCAACTGTTCAATCTCAACCCTCAATTCTTCTTTCTTAGCTTCCTAAGATTCATAGGATTCCTTCAAAGGTTCAAGAGAGTCCTCAAGGAACTGGATTTTATCATAAGAGGCACAGAGATCCTCTTGAGCTTGGGCGAGCATTTACACAAAATCACTCGCGTCAACCTCCTTCTGATTTAAAAGTTCTTTCAAGATTCTAATCTCTTTGGTTACCTTCGAGTGCTTCCCGGCAAAGGAAGATTCTAATAAGTCCCTATCTTTTTCAACCTGATTTGAAGAGGCTTTCAAAATCGCTAATTCAGCAGTGGTTATCTTCATCTGTTGCTCCAAAGCCCATTTCTCTTCAGCGAGAATGTCCTTTTCAAGTAGATGGCTTTCAAATCATTCCCTCCAATTATCAGCTTTAGTTCACAGCTCAATCACTTGTTGATCAGTCCAAGATATCCTTCTCATGAGCTTCGTACCTGTCAAATTAATCTATAGCAAGAGAAGGAAGAAAATTTATAAACCTAGATGAAAAAAAAGAAATATAAAGGGATAAGGATATACATTGAGAGCAGAATGAATGACATCATTCATTAAGGTCAAGGAGTTGTTTTCCACGTGGCCTATTAATGGTTTCAACCATACAGTAGCTCGGCTTGATTTCTTTAGCAGATTCTCACCATCAGGGACTTCAATCAAAACTTTCTTCATGCTTTGTCTACCACTAGAAGGTTCATCTTCTTCACGAGAAGCAGCAGCAGGAACGGCAACAGGGGCAATTGCTGGTAAGGTAGCAGAAGAAATGGGAGGATTAATAGCAGTGGTAACTGGGGTCATTGGAAGAGTGGCAAGTGATGGCTCTTCATAAACATGGCCAAAATCTTCTTCACCCTCAAATCCTTGGGCAAAAAGTCTATCAACAAGACTTGAAGGGGGATTACCAGAATGGTCAACATCTTCATCCTCAGAGATGTCCAACTCTTCATAAACAGGGCCAAAATCTTTTTCACCCTCAAATCCTTAGGAAAAACGTCTATCAACAGGACTTGAGGCGGGATTACCATAATGGTCAACATCTTCATCCTCAGAGATGTCCAAGTGAACATTCTCTGGTTCATCAACAAGACCAAAAAGGCACGGAGCCTAAAGGTGGGTCTTGAGAAACAGTGGCTTTATCATATAAACCATGCGTCTTCTAACTCGTGACTTCCTCACTAAGGTACCATCTTCATTATCTTCTTCTTCTTCGGAGTCACGGCTTCAACATTCTTTCTCTTAGAATAATATACGCTTAGAATTTGTTCCAATGTCGAGCTAACAGAAAGCCTAACAGAAGGAACAGAAGCGGGTCTGATATCATGAATGGAAAACCCTAGAAACATCAAAAACAAAAGAGATCGAAGGAAAGAAAAAGGGACAAGGGGAAAGAAAACCATGGTAATAAAAAAAATATCGTGGTTCTTCACTTTCCATCCAAATTTTTTAGAAAGAAATTTCCATGATCTCTGGTCCATGGGAGCAGCAGTCAACATTTTTTCTACCCAATCATGAATGTCAAGGATTTCTCCGAAAACTTCCATGATTACTGAAAAATAAACATAAACGCATGTAAGAAAATTTGAATTATTAGGAGAAACAAGGAAATAGATAAAAATACTCACATGAAAAGTTCCACTTCTTACGAAAGGGCATATTCTCATCACTCACTAAGTCACGAGTGGGAACAGCTGCAAACTGGGCAGACCAACCATGGTCACGGTCACGGTCTTCCTCAGGGCTGACTAAAACTCTCTTACTTATTACCACAAAAGAAAAAACACCCTCGCAAAAGAGCTTCGGGGAGTATAGGTGGAGTAAGTGATGAAAATTAAAAGGAGCGAAAACCAAATTTGACAGGTAGCAAAGGCAATATACTTCCCTCCACATGATCGGACCTATTTGACCAAGGTAGAATTGAAGTAATGGAAAAATCTGATGATTATTAGGTCAATATGAGGGTTAAACCCTAAAGTAAAAGGGTAGGTATAAACAAAATAATAGCATTCACAATAAGAGGTAATTCTATCATCAACACTAGGGGTCACCACTAGTAAAGTTGGTTTCCAGTTGCATTCATGACAAACTAAGGGAAGGAGACCAGAAGTGATCAAACTAGGGTAATGATCAACATGATTAACTGATGCTATGGAAGAGACCTTTTTTCTCATAGCTTCACAATCTGATATAAAAGAAAATTCTTGAGGAACAATCTTAAGACACAGTGGGATATGGGTTCATTGTGGTCTTTCCCTCTAGAGGAAGATCTAGGGGTTTTGGAAGTTCTTGCTCTAGAAGAAGAAGGTTTAGCAGTATGCTTCTGTGAAGGGGTAGAAATGCGGTTAGATAGAGAGTCTAAGCTACGAAGTCTATCACCTCTTTTACTTCTAGTTGGGGAAGATGAGTAGGGAAGTTCATCAATAAGTACTACCTTGTGGGGGTCCGATGATGACGAATGGTTTGAAGAACGAGAAATCATCTTTAATGATGAAAACACAAAGAAAAAGGAGAAATTACTGGAAGAGTTAGAATTGAATGCAAGAGAGACGAAGAGGTTTTCAAAGTTGTTTAGGATACGATATTTATAGGGAAAACCGTTATTAGGAACCGTCATTATGAACCATCATCATGAAACTGTCACATTAAAACTAATGTAGCCGCAGAAAACCCTAAAAAGGCGCTACAAATTGCAGAACCAATTACAATAAGACAAGTGTCCTGAGGATTAAATGGACAAGATGTACGTCTCAACGTTTCTGAAGAGAATATTATGATGGTCGGGAAGAGGCGACAAGATATTCCCGTAAAAAATGAACTTACCACTTCCCGAATATTCAGAAAGTGGATGGACTATCTGTATTGGTGGAAAAAAGCATGACACGAGGATCAATAGAGAGGTGACAAGTGGCACTAATGCTGGGTCAATAAAAAAGACAGAAAGGCACAAATAAAATATCCACGGTGTTTTATCAGAGAAAGTACTGGATTTGACTATTGAAAAAAAAATAGGCACGAGATATATGAAGACAATAAAAGGAGGACATTCATGAATCAGTTGTAAATATGGAAAGGGAATCATCATTAGCTCTGATTATGTGCGATCCTCTATTATTACCATAAATGTTACAAGTAAATTTGCTAACGGGTAATTAAGGCAATTAATGTTAATAACGAGTCACAATTAAGTAAGAAAATCGTTACAACTGTATATCCTTATTAAAGGACCATTACTTCATTTTGTACGATTATCTGAATATTTCTAAATATACACAGTCAATCTTTTATTTTGCTTGATTCAAGATTTTAATCCGCAATTTCGGGAGAAATTAGCAATCAAGAACAAGCTTTCTTTTCTTTACTTACTATTTCAATTACTTATTTTATACTTGTATTTCTAAGAAAGTAAAGTAAATTTTGTTATCAGTAACCCGATTTTCTTTAATATTAGCTTTGACCACAAAAATTATTTTTGGGTTAAACAGTAGCTATTGGTTTTTGTAGAAGCCCAAGTTAACTTCGAAACCAAAAGACAAACTTTAACTCCAAACCCCTTGGCCCTATCTTTTAAAAGGATGCAACAACTTTTCATTTTAATAAATGCATCTTTTAAAGAAGCAGGAAATATTAATTCCAGAATTATTACGTTAATATATGTAGTATATACTCATCAAGAAAACGATACTAGAAATTGTAACATTAAGCTAGGCAGGTCATTTTTTATTACGCATCAAAAGAATTTAAAAAAATTGAAAAATATTTCTCATGGACACTTATCCTTTATGCTCCACAAGCCAAGTTGGTTCATGCTACTAATATTACTTAATTATGATTAGATAATCTAGAAAAAGTTTATTTGCGTATGATATTTATATTAAGATAATAAATATAATACATAAATGTGCGTCTTTCAAGTATCAACTTTAATTAGAGAATGGTCTATAGGCTTTTCTCAATGGTTCTATTAAGTGTCAGTGAAGTAGCTGAGGTGATAGTGTAATTTTATAGGTAACTACTTATAGTGTTATGGCGTGAAGAGAAGGTGGGAGCTGGTGGCGACTAAGTTAGGCATTATTGGTGTGATGACCCAAAAATTCATCTCTCATTTTATAAGTCAAAACTATGTTCCGCGGCCTTGAAAATCTCCTTTTATCTCACCTCATTTTGTGTCCACATTCCGGGCGTATATCTGGAAAGTTTTTATATGAAAAACTGAGAAAAATATTAATTTTGCCTTTAAAATTAAATTTAAGTTGACTTCGGTCAACATATTGGGTAAACAGACCCGGACCCGTGATTTAGTGGTCCCGGAGTGTAACGACTCGTCCGGTCGTTCCGTGAGATTAGCCCCATTTCTCCCGTTTCTGCTTTATCATATGTTTCTTACCCTATTTATGTTGTGTTGGGTCAGTTGGTTCGGGTTCGAAATGGTCGTGGTAAGAATTGAGATACTTAGTCTCTTAAATTAGCTTAATAGTTGAAAAAGTCAACTGGGAGTTGACTTATTGGTAAACGACCTTGGAATGAGGATTTTATGTCTCGGATAGCTTCGTTAGGTGATTTAGGACTTAGGAGTGTGTTCGGAATGAAGTTTTGACGTCCGGTGTAGAATTAGGCTTGAATTGGCGAAAGTTAGTTTTTGGCGATTTTCGGTCGGCAGTGGAAAATAGGCTATCTGGGTCAGAATGGAATTTCGGAAGTTGGAGCATGTTCGTAATGTCATTTTGGATATGTGTGCAAAATTTCAGTTCAATCGGATGTGTTTTGGTTGGTTTCGGCATCATTGACGAAATTTAGAAGTTTCAAAGTTCATATGCTCTAATTTGATGTAATTTTGATGTTTTCATGTTGTTTTGGTATTTTGAAGGCTCGAATAAGTTTTAATAAGATTATGGGTTGTGATGGCATGTTTGGTTGAGGTCTCGAGGGCCTCAGGTTTGTTTTGACAGGTTAACGGATCAAGTTTGGATGTTGGAAGTTGAAAATTCTGCTGGTGTCCTGTTCTGATGTCCTTCTATGCGATCGCGTGGGTAAGAATGCGATCGTATAGTCTTGTTGGGGGCAGCATGGGTTTTTATGCAGTGTGATCGCGTGGGTGGAGGCCGCGATCGCGTAGAGTGGGTTCTGTGTGTAGTGTGATTACATGGGTAAGATCCGCGATCTCATAGGGTGTTCTGAGACGCGTGAGGAGATGGGTGTTTGAGCTATGCGAACGCGTGTGTTTTTACGAGAAACAGAACATTTTGAATTCAATATATGAAACATTATGATTGTAAGAATTTTTGTTGAAAAACGTGTTAGGTGTAAAATGGCTTAATGTTGGATTTTGTAGAGTTTCTTAATTATCACCTGCTGGCTAACGTATTTGGTTGGTAAGAATGGCTAAGGTTTGATTGTAGTGATTGTATACAAGATACAGAAAAAGTGAAGTGTCTTGAAATTAATAAGGTATGTTGCCACCTAATCGAAAAATGACTAAGAATCATTGTTTGGAAACTGGTTGGTTGCCACGTTTTTGGAGGGGTGGGGATTATTAATCTTTACCCACTTATTAGGTAATTAGGTAATGTCCCGTTATCCGGTAATTATCCAATTACCCGCATAATTAAGAATTATTTCAATTTACTTAAAATTCTACTTATTTTTAATAGACCTTATACATCCTACTATCATGGTCATATGGTATCTTGTATGGTACTAGTCCGTAAATATCGGGTATTATCGCTCAGCCCGTATTTTATCCCAATATGTCAATTTGGACGAAAACTCATTTTCTTTGATTTGCTTCCCCTCTCACCTTCACGAATTTACTCATAACTTGTTTGAAAGAGCATAATGCTTATAATCTCAAAATAATCCCATTCCCGATCTTACGTCGATTAACTTATGATGAAACTTAAACATACAAAAAATGCGGCATGTAACATCATTCCCCTCTTTGGAACATTCGTCCTCGAATGTTGACTGATGCACTTATCATTCTCATTACCCATAACTCTTACGAATACTTTAGTGCTCCTCTTGTCATCGAGGCAACTGTTCTGTGAATAAGTCCAAGGGCTAGGGCATTCCTCCCTTTTGTCCTCTTCCTCGTACCACGACTTGTGGTCGGGATCTTTCCAATCTCGTAACTGTTGCTATCTTCTATCATGCAACCTGTATGACTTTGACCTTGTAAGTTCACCTATGCGACTCTTCTCCCCTTTTTCCTCTAGCTTCTAGACAATCTCTAGGCCTCACTTCGTAAACATTTACAGAGCTTGATGAAATGTCCCTCTGGGGATTTGTAGGTATACTAAAGTTCTTTGCTCGGTATTTTGTTGAAATTACAATTATTTCTACATCTTGTTTCATAGAACCAATTATCTAACCGCGTGATTTTTACTGTATCTAGGTAGGTCATATTATATCATAATTCTTACTTCGATTTATCGTTGCCGAGGTCTGCTATCAAATTCCAGCTTACTCTTGTTGCTTATCCAATATATATAAATCTAAGTCCTTTAGTGCCTCTTCATTACTGTTCATCTTAAGAATGATGGTCGAATCTCATCTCATACTTTGTAACTTTTGTCCATCCATTGTTAATTCGCTTCAATATTAATCTACAACATACCCTTGATAACTTGAAACTTCTTACGTCATACCTTGCCACTAGAGCTTACGTTGCCTCGAGGAATATTTGAAGTGATTTTTCCTGATCCACTTAAGGGTGATACTGTACTTCAGTAATCGTATCTTATAGCATCCCAATATGATTTACCTTATGTGGGTATTTTAATCCCGTACAATTCATGAAATCACTACTTCATCGAAGGCCCAAACGTCATCCTTTCTCTATCACAATTACACCTTCATTATACTAATAGGGTATCATTCCATCTCTTCTAAATGTCATTAGTCTTAGACTCATTTGAGTTCATTTAGGTTATACTGAGATTTGTATAACTTAGAGAAACCATCATCTCTTCTTGTTTTCGTGGTCTTAATCCTGAGGACTTATATATTCATTGGCAACTCCTCACTCGCCCTTTCTTATCCTTAATCTTGTCTTCCTAGAACCTGTTGCCTTACCGTACTTTAGCTTGCGACCGATTTCTTTATGCTTTTCTGGGACATCAAGTGAGACATCCCATTGTATCTAACTCTTCTTTTACCCTCTAATTAGATCTTTCGGTACTTAGAAATCATAGGCTGGAAGGTATGCCACTGACGACGCTGCTATCATTCCTGGATACTGAATCCCCGCGCTTCTAGCCTTTTATCCGCAGTACGGACTATTCAGAACTTTCTGCGTATGAGTATCTCGTACATTGTTTACCTTTGACTTAAAATCTCTCATCATATATTCTATTTCTTTCATGACCTCCCTTCCACATAGGTACAATTTACATCCACAACTTGAAGCTCTTATAATAACACTTGCACCTTTGGTGCATACACAATCCGGTGGGAGCTTCATACTGACTTCTTATGAGGCTGTTACTTTTCTAATTGGATTTATCAAGATCCATTATAGACTATGGTTGTTGTACTATCTCTGTTGTTCCTCTGATATTAAGGTTGACCTTGCAATATTCTCGATCACGATTTCTACAATTCTCTAGGTCCAATAATCAGCCTCCTGATTTACTTAATTGATGTAACTCTTTAGTTTCCTCTTCCTTCTGATCAGACTTTATGTAGGCTTAAGCCATCTTTGGATCTGCGGCTCCTGGTATGGGTCATTACCTTAGCCTTTTATGGGCGTTAAGGAATATTCATGATACAATCTTTTAACAACTCAATCCTTTGTCTGTGCCCTGGACTCAATTATTTCTTTTAACTTATACCGGAGTCTTTGATGGTTGTATGATTGTCAACCCATATGCTTCTTGGATAATACCTCGAAATCTTAAGTGCGTTCATAATGTAACTAACTCTGGATCGTTGATCGCATAATTTTTTTCCGTTCATTCTCAGCTTTTTTTGAGCGTAAGCTATTACTTTTCCTGGTCTTTCTGCCTCCTTTTTGCGTGCCTACTTAGCTTATCTTAACTCCTATGCATGTTGGAGTTTTTGTGAAACTCACACGATCTCGAATATTACTTTTGATTTTACTTCCTATTCATTAGCCACGATAGGTGCCACTTTATTATGGAGTGCATACAATGTTGTAGTGAGACTCTCGTTACACGACCATTTCCTCTTTAGGTCACTCTGCTTAGGTGGAAGCCTTTTTCCTTATTTCCTCAACTATTATTTCATTTTCGTACTTTAGGGAGGGCCATCTGAATCTTGTAAAGCTGCGAGCTTATTACGTCATATACTCGACGAAATTTTTGATGCTCCTCCTCGCCTATAATTATCCGTGGTTACTTACCTCCAAACCCTTGTGCTTATAGGGTTGATTCTAAACATGATATTTTGACTATTTTCCCAATGGCACTCTCTTTTATTTCCGTAATACTCATACAATACCTTTAACTAACCCAACTCCTATCCGAATATTTCTCAAGGGGTCCGGTGTCATATCTGTGAGACTGAACTCCCATGTTGGGGTTCACTATGTTTATTTTGCATGATCTGTTGATTTATCTGTAACCTCTTGTCTATCCATAACTAGACTCTTCCTGAATCAACTACTAACCACTCGTTGGCCCACTCTCATGTCAATATTCCGTGTAATGTTTCTTGGGTTATTTTCTTTGTCTTAACTTACCGCTCGCACTAGCTCCTTATTTATCAAAAACATCCCAAGTCCGAATTCTTACTCCCCCTCCTTGACATCGTGCTTGCATAATTTTCTAGAATAGTAGCATATCTATAGAATTTGGATAAGTGCAGTCTCATTCTTTCTCATTTTTATCGTA
Source organism: Nicotiana paniculata (assembly GCA_005239505.1). Taxonomy (NCBI): domain Eukaryota; kingdom Viridiplantae; phylum Streptophyta; class Magnoliopsida; order Solanales; family Solanaceae; genus Nicotiana; species Nicotiana paniculata. Next base: position 23,411 of record ML345878.1, on the reverse strand, counting down.
TTCTTCCTTTAACATTCCATAGTCACTAAAACCACTTAATTCTGACTTAATGCCACATCCTCCATATCCCCCCTTTAGGGAAGTACTACGATTTAGTGCTATGACGGGCTACCTATAGATGTTTTACCTCTTTATCTTTGGTGTCTTCTCACATCCTCGATGACCCTTATTCGCCTTGCGATAATCATTGCTTGTTTTAGGGTAGCGTCTTCCTGAATGACCATTCTATGAATTTCTCATGAATTTTCTCCTGCTGTCCAGTCTATTATCGCCGGAACGCGATCTGAAATTGTCATGATGATGACTATTATCAAATCACTCAGTCCCTAATTCATGTTTAGTTTATCTTGTTTACTAGCCCATACTGATTTCTATTACTCCGGGGTTTAACTCTCCCTTATGGTAGTCGCGTTGGAGTCACGAACTTATCCCTTGAAATTAGGATATGAATTTATGGCCTATACTTTTTTGTTGTCTTAAGGCCTGACACCTTTCGTAATATCCTTCGGAATTGTCAACTAACAAAAATAATCCATTCACCATTTTGGGTTACCCTAACCCCAGTCGGATCCTGATATCCCGTCCTTTTCTTAAACTACACCTGTTATCCCCCAATAGGGAATAACTAAGATGGGTGTGGTTGATTATACATACCTCTATTACTGTTGAAGGTAAATCACAAGGCTTATATTTTCCTGCCTTAGTTAAAAATACCGCTAATCTTTATTAACTGGGTACCTTGTACCCTTCTCATCTTGCTCCTTTTACTTGTTGAAGATTGTATCTACCTTCTGAATCTCTCATTGCCTTTTACCATGGGGTGGGTAGATATTCTTGCCTCAAGGCTCCTTATCGAGAGGCTCACACGTCTTAGTACACACATGATCTACTGAAGACCTTACATTTACTTATCGTAGGCATCATAAAAAAATTCAATTCCTCTGACTCAGCTTTTTCTCAACTATCTCTCTTTCCAACCTTCTTTCCGGATATAGGTATCATCTTATTATGAATAGAATAGAATTTCGAAATTTGAATTCTTATAAGTAAGCTCTACCACACGATCTAGAGTAAGAAGAAAGAGTGACAATCCTAAATGCCCTGTAGTCTCCTGCTTATAAGTGTGGTGCACGACACACCCATAAACAAGACTCTACTAGACACGGCTTGTAGACTCCCTAGGACAGAACTACTCTGATACCACTTTTGTCACGACCCAAACCGATGGTCCGCGACGGGCACCCGATACCTTACTCGACCGAGTACCAACGTAACGTATATTTCTTATTACATTATCATATACACGTTACATACGGGCCTAATAGGATAACATAATCATTTACAAACTCAAAACATAGGCCGACAAAGCCGTACAATCTTTCACGTATACGACATATGTGTACAAGCCTCTAAGAGTAATGTCATAAAGGTCGGGATAGAGTCCCGCCATACCAAACAATACCCGTCTAAATCATACTAACCAAACAAGCTCCAAAGCAAATGGACGCTCCGACATCCTCCGCTGAGATGATAGCCTACTTGGAGGGCTCTCGACCTGCGGGCATGAAACGCAGGGTCCCCAGGAAAAAGGAATGTCAGTACGAATAATGTACCGAGTATGTAACATAAGAGACGTGGAAGAAATATAGAGTACATGACTCAACCTGTAAGTCTGAATAACTTTGTAAATCATAAATCACTTTTAGCAGCATGCATATGCGTATGAATGTCATGTCGTGCATAGGTATATGTTTCATAACATTATCAGCCTCTGAGGGCATCCCATCATATCATATCGACCACTGTGGGCAAAATCATCATCGTATACCAGCTAATCAGGTGGTAGTGCGTATGTAACGCCATAACCTTTTCCATATCTCATATACATATACATACATATATACGTGTATATAACGCCGTTTAAATCATATTTCAGCCATTGTGGGCAACATCATCATCATATACCAGATGATCAGGTGGTGGTGCATATATAACGCCGTAACTCTTTTCCCATATCCCATATACATATATTTACATATATACGCGTATATAATGCCATATGGTCATGGGTCAATGCACATGTATGAAATGCATGAAAAATACGTAATAATCTCAATATTCCTTCTGGATAAACTTTTCCAACTGCGTATTATTCTGAGACTCATGAACAGAAAATAATAATAATTCTCATGGGGAATCAAGAACATAGACACCCCTACTATTTCTATGAATAGAGTAATTTATAGAAACTGTGTATTTGCTCGTTTCTTCAGTATAATTTGGACCATGCCAAAAGAAAGAAGGGATAGCCTTAATATACCTGGAGTAGGGAAAATACGTATGATCTTCTTGGAAAATATTTCACCGTACTCCTTTAGAACCGCAAAATTTTTACGTTGTTAAGCTTCTAAAATTTCTCGTTGGATTTTGGTCGGAGAAATCTCGTTGTTAATGTCTTTGTAGGAACTTGAATTGTAAGTATTCCTAAGTTTCTTTTATGAAGGACTTTTTCTAAGCAATTTCATTGCCAAGGTAAAAATCTCACATATGAACTGCTAACAGAACATTTTGAATTCAATATATGAAACATTATGATTGTAAGAATTTTTGTTGAAAAATGTTTTGGGTGTAAAATGGCTTAATGTTGGATTTTGTAGAGTTTCTTAATTATCACCTGCTGGCTAATGATTTGGTTGGTAAGAATGGCTAAGGTTTGATTGTAGTGGTTGTATATAAGATATAAAAAAAGTGAAGTGTCTTGAAATTAATAAGGTATGTTGCCACCTAATCCGAAAATGACTAAGAGTCATTGTTTGGAAAGTGGTTGGCTGCCACGTTTTTGGAGGGGTGGGGCTTATTAATCTTTACCCACTTATTAGGTAATTAGTTAATGTCCCGTTACCCGATAATTAACCAATTACCCGCATAATTAACAATTATTTCAATTTACTTAAAATTCTACTTATTTTTAATTACCTTATACATCCTACTATCGTGGTCATATGGTATGTTGTATGGTACTAGTCCATAAATATCGGATATTATCGCTCGACCCGTATTTTATCCCAATATGTCAATTTGGATGACAACTCATTTTCTTTGATTTGCTCCCCCTCTCACCTTCACGAATTTACTCATAACTTATTTGAAAGAGCATAATGCTTATAATCTCAAAATAATCCCATTCCCGATCTTACGTCGATTAACTTACGATGAAACTTAAACATACAAAAAATGCGGGATGTAACAACAATAAAACACTACATCTGTCTCGGATACAATTAGACAGGAGTGTGTAAATAACTCGAATAGAGACTCTGTGTGTGTTGCAGACTCGTAATGTGGAATGCATCTCACCTAAGTCCCTGCAATAACCGTGCCTCTGCAGCCACAAGGCTACAAGACATATATGCACCTGCACAAAAATGTGTAGCAAGTATAGTATGAGTACGTAAATCAATGCGTACCCAGTAAGTATCCAGTCTAACCTCGAAAAAGTAGTGATGAGGGGTCGATTCCGACACTTACTATGGGCTAACCATAAAATATTGATATTATAATTAAGCATGGGTTATGTAGAAAGAACAGAAAACTCAAGAGCGAGAAAATAAATAAACAACTCTTCTACTAATATGAATTCCCAAATTTATTTTCATCATTTAACAATTTATATTTCGAGCCAATGAAGCAATATCATTTATTATTAGTTTCAAAGATTTATCATGCGCAAATCATGCCGAGGTCGTACGACACGAACCATAGATGTATCTATCTTCTACCGAGGCGTTCGGCCCGCTCCACAAAAAGAGAAAATACATTAAAACAACCAATTCAAGATTTATTAAAGGGAAAATATTCAAAGAATTACCAATTTTCATTAACGGTCAAGTGAATGAAGTTTAACATGTTACGATTCCTTTGTCAAGTTTCAATATAATTTAAGCAAGTAAATTAACATGTACGGTGCAAACATCGCAAGTATAACATGATTTTGGTCCAAGACTACCCGAACATAAGCACAATTAGTAGCTACGCATGGACTCTCATCACTTCGTGCGTACGCAACCCCTACAAACAGGAGCACATAATAATTTGATTCACCTATGGGGTTAATTTCCTCTGACAAGGTTATAAAGGAGACTTATCTCGCTCCGAAGTTCCTTAACCGGCTTCAAAGCGCTTCCAACAACTCAAACCGATGCCCATTGCTCCAAAACTCATGATAGATGATGAAATCTCCTCTTCAAAAGCTCCAAAAATCGCCCAACCAAGTGAAAAATGGGAAAAATGAACAAAACCCCCTTTTAAAACAATCTGCCAAGGTGCTGCCCTTCTTTGCGAACGCGGAACCTACCTCGTGTTCGTGAAGCACACAAGCCACTGCCCTAAAAATTCTCTTATGCGAACGCAAGGTTCCTCACGCGAACGCGAAGCACACCGGGCCAGACCTTCGCGAACACGATCCTTATTACGCGAACGCGAAGAACAACATAACTTGCCTCACCAGTAACCTATCGCGAACGTGGGACCTCCTTCGCGAACGCGAAGGGTAAATTCCAACAGCCCTCAACTTCCTCTACCCGAACATGGGAACATCTTCAAGAACGCATAGAAGGAAACTAGACACCTGCAAACCTAATGCTTCTACCATTACCCAAGTCCAAATCCTAATCCGTTAACTATCCGAAATCCACCCGGGGCCCCAAGGACCCCGTCCAAACATACCAACACATCCCAAAACACGATACAGACTTAATCGAGGCTTCAAAACACTTCAAACAACATCAACACCATGACTCGCACCCCAATTCAAGTTTAATGAACTTTAGAACTTCAAACTTCTACATTCGATGCCGAAACCTATCAAATCACGTCCGGTTGACCCCAAATTTGGCACACAAGCCACATTCGATATTACGGGCCTACTCCAACTATCGAAATCGGAATCCGATCCCGATATCAAAAAGTCCACTCCCTGTCCACCTTTCCAAAAACCTTAAAATTTCTAACTTTCGCCAAATGACCACGAATGACCTACGGACCTCAAATTCCTCATTCGGACGCGCTCCTAAGACCAGTATGACCATACAGAGATAATCCTAGGCTCGGAATCCCAAACGGACGTCGATAACATTGAGATACACTTCAACTCGAATTCATGAAATCCTTTCAAAATGCCGACCTTCCACAATAAGCGCAGAAATACTCCCGGGTTATCCAAAACGCAATCCGGACATACGCCCAAGTGCAAAATCATCATACGAACTTGTTGGAACCTTCAAATCTCGATTCCGAGGTCGTTTACTCAAAATCAAACCTTAGTCAATTCCTCAAACTTAAAGCTTTCGAAATTAGAATTTTCTTTCCAAATCAACTCTGAACTTCCCAAAATTCAATTTCGACCACACGTACAAGTCATAATGCCTGAGGTGAAGCTATTCAAGGCCTCAAACAGCCGAATGATGCGCTAGGGATCAAAACCACTGATCGAGTCGTTACATTCTCTCCCACTTAAATATACGTTCATCCTCGAACGTGCTAAGAACTGCTCTAGAATTTTTTGAAATCATTGATCAACACCTCGTGCACCTACCCGTGCTACCACAACCCAGTTGGGAACATTAGCTTAAGCCAGTCCGAAGATCCTCCCTTTTATTCAGTCAAATAAGACTTAGAGCCAAATTCCAACATCCGGAATTCTCCACCGGCCTGCTTTTAACATACGAACACCGTATTGGTCACTACACACTGCACCAAAACATGATCGTATACTTGTTCTGAGTTCACACCATGCACCATATAATTCACATGACCATAATAACATTCTCTAACAACAATAGCCACAATTCCACGAATCTGATGCCCACAACACACCTCAGGACATATATAAGTCCTATTCCAACTCTTGCAATGCTTCCACAATGGAAGAGTATGTGTAGAAATTCATAACCAACTGCCGAGTCAACAAATCACTAAGTCTCTCCTCCTGACAACAACCATTACCTCATTATGAAAAACGATATTTGCTCTTTAATATGCTTCATATAAATCCGATCGCACTGATCCCAAGTCCAATAACCTCATTTCACCCAGTACAACCCGCTCAAGCAATAAGCCATCTCAGACACTACCAAAGGTCTCATATGATGCCAAAATTTTCCAACAAGCTACCAGCTCGAATGTGATACATAAGGAAATCGAACCCTGGATGGAACTACTCAACCCGCATAACTAATTTAACAATTGAAAAGACATCATGAACCTTTATTAGAAAATGCGGGACAAAACACACAGGAATAGATATAGGGAACTGTGCCAACATCACATTGTTGCGGCGTGCAACCCAATCCACACATGATACAGTTGCGGCATGCAACCCGATCCAACCATGATACCCGTGGCGATGTGCCACTCGATCTAAACAGCGTACCCGTGGCGGCGTGCCACCCGATCTACACATAATAATCTAAAGAAAACACACCTAGATCCGTAACGTTTATACTCATGAAATGCCTGAATATCAACCATAAGCACGCCAAGTGCATAGTACAAATCCTGGGGAGACGAGTAGCGTCATACGCTAAAAAACTCAAGCACAACTAAGGTGCGATATATGATCTGCATCTCAAGAGCCATCATGATCACATAACACCATCGCTACGCGGGACCTCAACACACGTGCAAATAATCAAGCCGTCTCACAACCCACATGGCACAATAGAGTATTACATGAAATAGCTGACAATGAAATTAACATCCAACGCCAGAATATCTTCCACAAGGAATGGTATGCTGAATGAACACACCCAGGCTGGTGTAGAGTACACATCCATATTTGGACCCATCAACAGACCTCAAACCGATTTTGATCATACCGTTCTTGGCAAATAACCTCTTAAGGATCCACAATGACCTTTTTCCCATGACACACAAGAACATCCGTCGAACCGAAACAAACTTCCACAATTTACAACAAACTGAATAGAGTGTCTTTCAAGCCTAAACTCTTCATTAGCAATAGTACCAAAATCTCCATACTTGATTTCAATCTTTAATCAATCAAGTGACTACATGTCACACTTATACAATCTTCTCATGGGATACGCTCCCACGACCTTCCGCACCAGGTAACAAGTCTGCACATCCGTGCCACCGGCAACACTAATGCTGTAAAGCAAATCAAGAAACGACAAATCAGTACACAAAGCCTGTTACACAGGACACCAATCTTAGGTGACGCTAAAGACAATACCAGCTTACTCTAATCATCTGATTTCTTTCTTGCTCATCCGAGCTCGAGATATTCTTGTCAACACCAAACTGCAACCTTGATCCTCAACTTCCAATTCCTATGCCGCTCACTGCACCTAATATGCCAATACACGAGAGTACAAGAATATCACCATAACTCCTGACCCACTAATAGAATAAACACTTCATCATATAGGAACCTTTTAATTAGCTCATTTTAGAAGAACCAATGCAACACATAACTGAATTCTCAAACCGCGAGAAATACAAACCTCATGTCGCGATCTAAACTGCCATGACTCGTTCGGAATCCATTTACTCAACCTACCTTAGAACCATATACCTCCCAAATCAATCAAATTATGGTGGCTTTCAAACCTCGCACGTACCGCCACAAATCACATATATAACTTAACACGCTAAAGGAACTGATCACGACCACAATCAAGTCGATTCAACCATTACTAGCTGACCTGTCTTCTTCCAATTTATTCTCAACTTGCCTTAGAAATAATAATAGCTCCATTCATTAACGTAAAAAAACCCAACAACACTCATACCGAGTGACCCAATCCACGAGACCACATCGTCTTAATACCCATGAACCATCTCATACCCTCCTTGTGCGCACATTTTCATCTTCAACTGGTACAACCATTCTTATAATTCCTCTATGAATCCAAAGTTATTTCCTCCCATTCATCCAATGCTACACCGTAGACCTAAGATAACATAGAACACTCCAATCCTCTTTTCATAATCCGCTGCAAATACTTGATACTTAACCATACTACAGACTCGAAATCCTTAGGCACTGCACTTTAATTTTTGAATCCACTAGGACCGTTGTTGAGAGTCATCCACTCCGACTTGGTCCCGAATATAATTAAGCCCAAGGCTCTGCTAGCACATGAACACTCTCTCAAAGAAGTACCCGGGTGAATCACTTTCTAGTACATCACATCCACACGAAGCATAAACTCTGGGTCTTCCCAAAACTTGAACATGAATGGATAAGGCCAAATATAGCACACGTTCCTCAAATCCTTTGCTTGAATTACCATTTATGTTTTCTTTCCTTAGTCTTAATAACTCACCAACATGCCGATAACCAGAAACCTCACAAGTAGACAACCATGCAATCCAATCGTAGATGGTGGGGTTCTCCCACTTTGCTTGAAGCTACAATTTCATAACCCTGGAACCTATCAAGATTCCTTCTTCCTCATTGAAATGATCTCGCACAATCGACCCTCCAAATTCCTCGAAATCTTCCTGTTAACCATTTCATAAACGCTCAGAATCACTAGCCACATTCACATGCTCGACCTTTTTATCGGATAACCAGTAGAATTCTTTGTAGAAGATTTGTCAACACCATGCAACCGCTAACCTGCTCACAGGAGATAACCCACATGTGGAAATTCCATGCCGACATCTTCCAACGACGCTTCACCGAGTACAATTACTATGAAACCAATAAACCATCCTGAGCCCTTGCCCATTCACCAGCTGTACAAGTCCGTTCACTCCCCATTGACATCAATTAAAGGTGCGACAATACATTCCAATACAAACTCATGCTGCATCCCTCTTCATATTAAGAAATTCCCACCTATCACATCCAATCGTCTTCAGTACACCACTATTCCAAATTAGTCCGTAGACCTAGTTACTATCCACCATGAATCTCAAATCACTCTAAACTTTCCCCAAGGCATGTAGCTATCCTACTATAGAACCCATATGCTACTCTGCCACTCTCCCACTTTGGTCAAACCCTCTCTTTCAAGAAACTACTCGACTTCTGTTTCTCATACTTGGCCTTCTAGAAATTTAACCACCACAAGTCACCTCCCACATATCCTTCCTTATCCTCCGCTGCCCAGTTCTTGCCTTAAATCAAAATCCGTCTCTTTATCACTTGAACCAATAGATCACCGTCAACTCTAGACCTCTCCGAAGATCATATTCCTCGAGCCATCAATATTAGGAAATCGATATTCAATTCTGAACCACTGCACACTGCGATCTCTGACGACCGCTTCCCCGTTACTATTTCGCAATACCGTACCCCAAAGGTGAATTGAAGAAGATCATAACACCAGCGAATTTGACGCATTCGACAAGGACGATGACACCACATCATAGATGAAAATTCCACCACTCTAAAAAATATGAAGTCTTGTTACTCCATCAACCCAAACCTGAACATTCTTAGTCCGACTTCCTTTGCTCCGCCGGAAATAAAACATTGAACCTCTGAATCATGCACTGAGAAAAACCTCCCTTCAAGTCGTTCACTGCTGTAACAGATAGACAAGCATCCTACCATTACATCAATACTGCCGATAACAACTCATGAACATCATAGCCTCATAACAATCAGAAATACAACTACTGAGATGAAACGACAGAACATCCTTCCGCAAGGCGACAGCATTAGCCCAATCGAATACGCAGGGAGAAACATCCTGCACCAACTCTGCAGTACCATTAAAATTCCCCGATTCCCAATTGATAACAAGCGCTTCACGTCACATAAGATTGAATAGGAAAGAAACAAAGGCATAAGCCTCAGAAGAATCAAATTGCACGATAGAAATCAAGAAGGGAAGTGCTCCTAATAACCCTGCAGCCTCTCGAAGATAAGTACAAACGTCTCCGTACCGATTCGCAAGACTCTACTAGACTTGCTCAAGACTCGTGAGACCTAAGTGAACCTAATGCTCTGATACTATGTTGTCATGACCAAAAACACATTAAAGGTCGTGATGGCGCCTAAAACCGCTGTAAGGCAAGCCAACAATAATTAATTAACTTAATTACTCCTTTTAGTATTTTGAAATCGTAATTTCCTTCAATTAAATAATAAGAGATAAAATTAACAAAGTAAATGGCAATATTTTCATAACTACAATATTGAACAACCCATAAGCACCCCCAAACCTGGTGTCACGAGTGTATGCGCATCAACTAGGAAATACTATAAAATACTACATCTGTCTGGGATACAATTAGACAGGAGTGTGTAAATAACTCGGATGGAGACTCTGTGTGTGTTGCAGACTCGTAATGTGGAATGCAACTCACCTAACTCCGTGCAATTATTGCGCCTCTTCACCCATAAGGCCACTAGACATATATGCACAAAAATGTGCAGCAAGTGTAGTATGAGTACTTAAATGAACGCGTATCTAGTAAGTATCTTGTCTAACCTCGTAGAAGTAGTGACGAGGGGTCGACTGCGACACTTACTATGGGCTAACCATAAAATATCGATATTATAATGAAGCATGGGTTATATAGAAACAGTTGAAAACTCAAGAACGAGAAAATAAATAAACAATTCTTCTACTAATACGAATTCCCAAATTTATTTTCGTCATTTAACAATTTATATTTCAAGCCAATGAAGAAATATCATTTATTATTAGATTCAAAGATTTATCATGCGCAAATCATGCCGAGGTCGTACGACCCGATCAAACATGTAATATTTAAACTGTGCACTGTCGAGGGTCGAACGACACAAACCATAGATGCATCTATCTGCTACTGAGGCATTCGGCCCGCTCCACAAAAAGAAAAAATATATTAAAACAACCAATTCAAGATTTATTAAGGGGAAAATATTCAAAGAATTACCAATTTTCATTAACGGTCAAGTGAATGAGGTTTAACCTGTTACGATTTCTTTGTCAAGTTTCAATATGATTTAAGCAACTAAATTAACATGTACGGTGCAAACATCGCAAGTATAAACATGATTTGGGTCCTAGACTACCCGGACATAAGCACAATTAGTAGCTACGTACGGACTCTCGTTACCTCGTGCGTACGCAGCCCCCACAAATAGGAGCACATAATAATTTGATTCACCTTTGGGGTTAATTCCCTCTTACAAGGTTAGAAAGGAGACTTACCTCTATCTGAAGTTCCTTAACCGGCTTCAAATCCCTTCCAACAACTCAAACCGATGCCCATTGCTCCAAAACTCATGATAGATGATGAAATCTCCTCTTCAAAATCTCAAAAAATTTCCCAACCAAGTGGAAAATGGGAGAAATGAGCAAAACCCCTTTAAAACAATGTGCCCAGGTGCTTCCCTTCTTAGCGAATGCAGATCCTACCTCACGTTCGTGAAGCACACAAGCCAGTGCCCCAAAACTTCTCTTACACGAACGCGTGGTTCCTCCCGCAAACGCGAAGCACACCGGGCTAGACATTCACGAACGCGTTCTTTCTTACGCGAATGCGAAGAAAAACATCACTTGCCTCACCAGCGACCCTTCGCAAACGTGAAGGGTAAATTCCAGCAGCCCTTAACTTCCTCTACACGAACGCGGGAACATCTTTGCGAACGCGCAGAAGGAAACCAGACACCAGCGAACCTGATGCTTCCGCCATTACCCAAGTCCAAATTCAAATCCGTTAACTATCTGAAATCCACCTGGTGCCCCAGGGACCCCATCCAAACATACCAAAACACGATACGGACTTAATCGAGGCCTCAAACCATGTCAAATAACATCAAAACCATGAACCTCACCCCGATTCAAGCTCAATGAACTTTAGAACTTCAGACTTCTACATTCGATGCCGAAACCTATCAAACCACGTCTGATTGACACACAAGTCACATGACATTACAGACCTACTCCAACTTCCGAAATAAGAATCTGACCCCGATATAAAAACGTCTACTCCCGGTCCAACTTTCCAAAAGCCTTCAAATTTCCAACTTTCACCAAATTACCACGAAATGACCTACGGACCTCCAATTCCACATTCAGACGTGCTCCTATGACCAGAATCACAATACAGAGCTATTTCTAGTCTTAGAATACCAAACAAATGTTGATAACATTGAAATACACTTCAACCCGAATTCATGAAATCCTTTCAAAATGCCGACTTTCCACAATAGGCGCCGAAACGCTCCCGAGTCATCCAAAATCCGATACGGACTTACGCCCAAGTTCAAAATTATCATACGAACCTGTTGGAACATTCAAATCTCGATTTCGAGGTTTTTTACTCGAAAATCAAAACTTAGTCAATTCCTCCAACTTAAAGTTTTTGAAATTAGAATTTTCTTTCCAAATCAACTCTGAACTTTATGAAATTCAATTCCGACCACACGTACAAGTCATAATTCCTGAGGTGAAGCTACTCAAGGATTAAAACCTTCAAACGACACACTAGGTCTCAAAAAGACCGGTCGGGTCATTACATTACCACTTAGGATTGGTGTTTTTGTGTGTTAATTGTGATATGTGGAAGCCGTGTACGCAATGTGACGAGTGTGTACATAGGCTAAATATGGTAATTGACCAGTTTTAGCTATGTAGATTTTTTTCAGGCCTTTAATTGAGTTTCCATAATATGTAATATTCATCATCATTAGCCTATCTTCACATGCTTTACTTGTCATCGTTAATACATGTCTTAACTCTTACTTGCTAATTGTCTTTACATGTTTAGTTGAAGTTATTTTTCTCTCTATTCCTTATTCGTTATTTAACCATTGAGTTACTTACTTGAAGTTTTTATTTCTTGGAATATCTTATTGTTAAATTTGGTATTGAGTTATACAGGTCGTGATTCACATTGAGACAAAGTTGTATATTTTTGAAATACCATTCTTGTTGAGTTATTTACTTTTGGCAGCTATTATTGAGACTCTTTTGCTTATTGTGGTTGAGCCATGGGCTATTTTGTGGAAACACTATTATTGTTGACTTATTTGGGAAGTTGTGATATTGGGCACTTGAGGTACGATATGTGATACATTGTGTTATTGATACGCATGCGGTGGTATAAGGATTGGGGTTGATACGTATGCGGTGAGATAAGGTGGGCTTGATACACGTGTTGCTAGTAGGGGAACTACTTGAAGCTACGCAGTGTGATAAGGTGGGCTAAAATACGAGAAGCTATTTAGAGAAAAATGATTTTCAAAAGTAAATGCAGGGCTACCACGGTGATATAAGGAAAGATTTTGATTGGTTTTGTGATATGAGACTACGAGGCGGTACCTCAGTGGTGATTCTTGTTAATACATTTCTATTACATCACTTGTGTTTTGGTTGCTTTGTTTCCTTAGCATATTGTTCCTTGTTTTCTTCCGTGATGCCTCAGTTGTCTTAGTTAAATGTAGCTATTCTTGGTATATTTCTTCATTATTTCATTTCCATTGTTTATTATTATCACACTGTTATATGCTTGTTCAATTTCCTTATTTATTCCAGCAAGGTCTTGACCTGAACTAGTTACTACTATACCGATGTTAGGCTTGACACTTACTGGGTACTGTTGTGGTGTACTCATGCTACGCTTCTGCACATATTTTTGTGCAGATCCAGATACCTCTTACCAGCCTAGGCACCGGTGAGTCGAGCTCAGATTTGGAGACTTCAAGGTATACCTGCTGGTGTCCGCAGGCCTCAGAACCACTCTCTATCTAGTTCTATTTTATTTTCCCCTTTTTATAGATACGGTTGTATATGGATGTTTAGTATACTCTTCTAGAGCTTGTGACTTGGTATCACCGGATTTTGGAAGTTTTGTTCTGTTGAGTTGCAGAGTTATTTTTATGATAGTATTTGGTTAATTTGAAAGTTTTATGATTACTCCCTCCATTTCATATTAAATGAGGTAGTTTGACAGAGGACATAGTTTAATAAACAGGAGTAGGCTATTGCCAAATTACCTTAAGTACCAATTTTACCCTTAAGGGCCCACGTGCTAACTTTTTAATAAAAAGCATGATAAAGTAGATACTAAGTATAATGTGACCCACATGTCCCATCTTCTCTGCAAATATTAACTAAGTCAAAAAAATTTTCCTTCAATTCTCAGAGTCTACTGGCTACTCTAAGATCAAAGGTCCAGTGCGTGAAATTTCTTATGTATGACAAATTTCTTCAATTCTGGTGGCGCCAAAAAAGATGTCTCTTTCGTTCTTGTGGCGCCAAAAATTCTCTTTTTTAATTAGATGAAAAGCTTGTCTATTCATGCAGAGATATTTGAGATTATTCACTTATGCTTTCATTGTTTCTCTTCATAATCCTGTTTTATCTCCGGGTGCTTCTAATTTTCTCTTTCATTCTGATTATTTCCTTTAATCCTTTTTTTATCTAGCATATGTGATTAATTAAAAACAAATGAGTGACTCGCAATTAGACTCAACTATTAGAAAAAGACGACTAAAGATTGAGGAGCGTCAATGCTATTGCCGAATGGCTTTTGAAGGAAAGAAAAAATGGAGTTGTTAAACATGGGTCTTTAAAGCAAGCTGTGATTTTATTTAATACTTCAAGGAGTACTGTGGAAAGAATTTGGCAACAGACAAACTTAAGTGTCACTAACGGTACTCCATTAAATGTGTCTCCGCGTATTGTAGGCAAAGTTGGGAGAAAACGAATTCATGTCGACATTAATATGGTAAAATAAATTCCTCTTTGTTGCCGAACAAATATTCGATCTTTGGCATGTGCTATGGATATGTCAACGCCAACTATTTTTTGACGCATCAAAGAAGGGGCTATAAGGTCACATACCAATGCCATAAAGCCTCATTTGACGAAGGAAAATAAGAAGGCAAGACTACAATTTTGTCTATCAATTACTGAGTCAGTTTAATTATGTTCATATAGATGAAAAATGGTTCTTTTTGTCGAAAAAATCTGAAAAGTTTTATCTTCTCCCTGAAGAACAAGAGCCAAACCCATATAGATCTTGTAAAAGTAAAAATTTCATAACAAAAGTTATGTTTATGGCTGCTGTTGCGCACCCTAGGCTTGCTGAAGAAGAAACTGATTTTTTTTAGGAAAAATAGGAATATTTCCTTTTGTGTTCAAGGAGCCCGCCAAAAGGAATAGCAAAAACAGAGTAGCTAGAACTTTACAAACAAAGCCTATTTTATCAGTCATTAGGACTTGTTTAATTGAAAAAGTTCTTCCAGCGATTCGATCAAAATAGCCACTTTCGCAGTCAAATGCTCCTATTTTTATCCAACAAGATAATGCAAGACCTCACCTTAGTGTTAATGACTTACAATTTACCGAAGCTGCTAGGCAAGATGGATTTTATATTAGGCTTTGCTTTCAACCTCTTAACAGTCCATATTTAAATGTTTTGGACCTCGAATTCTTCAGAGCTATTCAATCTCTTAAACATCAAGTGGCTCATAAAACTATTGATGAGTTAGTAAATGCAGTCGAGAAATCGTTTAATGACATGAAAGTCGAACGACTGAATCATGTGTTTCTGACTCTACAATCTTGCATGGTTGAAGTGATGAAAGATAAAGGTGGAAACAACTACAAAGTGCCACATATGAAAAAAAGGACATGCTATAACGACAGGGAACACTTCCTACTCAAGTTTGTTGTGACATTAGTATTGTTAATGAAGCTCTAGATCTACTTTAAGCTAGAGTAATAGATCAAGGTTATCTGCAACTTATTTTTGTAAAATTCGTCTCTGTTTTGTAGCATATGGTATCATGTAGTTTTTGTGTAACCTCTATTTCTGTAAAGACTTTGTAACCTCTACTTTTGAAATATGGTTAACTTGCACTTTGGTATGGTGTAAGGATGACAAATTCCTTATTGAAATTACTACTTGTTGGTTCCTTCAACTTTTTTGAAAACTTAACAAGAAATAAGAGTATAAAATTTCATTAGTGCTTTTCTTTCTATTGAGATGCTAAAATGATTTGGTTGGGGAGAAGATTGGACTTCTATAATAGTGACGATTTAGACTAAAATCCATTTTATAAGCAGTTGTAGATTTTTGAAAATTTAATGGTGTTGTTCATCACCATAGGTCTTGAATCACGACAGTATTTGTGGTCGATTATCTAGAACCTTTGGTCAAATAATGTCGCTTTATAACTCCAATCAATGTGCCTTTATTTTTAATTTTGGATATAAAAATGAAGCACGTAATTAAGTTACATATGGCTCGCAATATTCCAATTTCGAGGAAAATAATTGTAACTGCATCAAAAAATATGAAAGAACCAAATCGGAAGAAGCCACAAGATCTGACAAACTTTTTAGTGGCTTCACTTTTTAAACATTTGACTTTTCAACCAAACCTAATAAAGTTATATCACAATCTGTTTACTCTTAAATTTAGTGGTTCCATGTCAGATTTTTGAAGGAGGGATGGTAAGGGTAATATTGATATCTCAAAAGTAAAAGATTACCAAATGTAGAAATGTGTTATTTATTTTGGAACATACTAAAATGGAAAGTACCTCATTTAATGTGAAACGGAGGGAGTATCTCTGTTAAATTCTGCATATATGTTAGGCTTACCTAGTCTTAAAAACTAGGTTCCATCACGACCTCCTACGGAGGAAAATTGGGGTCGTGAAAAGTTAGTATCAGAGCTGTTACGAGTCACAAGTAGCTTTAGTAAAGTCTCCAGATTGGTATGGAACGTCTGTGCTTATCTTCGAGAGGCTATGGAACAATTAGGAAACTTCACTTCTTTGATTCCTTATCATGCGAATTTGTTGACTTCGAAATTCTGAATCTTTGTCTTTCTATTCTCTCACAGATGGTGAGACACGCAGAGCTAGATCCGATGATTAGACACCCCCTCCCCTATTAGAGCTGCGAGAGATCAAGGCCGTGTCAGAGGCTGAGGAGGGACACGTGGTATAGCTAGAGCACTTTCTCGAGCTGTGAAAGAGGAGCCACTAGTAGTGCTAGTTGGAGGATAGGCGCCTCAAGCCCTACACTTCAGGAGACTCTCGGCTAGTTCTCGAGCATGATTGGTACTCTAGATCAGGCGTGCACCATCCATATCTCAGACTGGGGAGGAGCACAGACTCCCGCAATATGTACCCTAGAGCAGCGGGTCCATGTTAACTATATCCCAGAGGTTATACCAGTGCAACTAGTTGTCCCAGTTCAACACGAGGTTAGGGAAACAACATCTGAGGAGGATCAGCTCAGGCTCGAGAGGTACAAGAAGTACCAACCTCCAACTTTCAGTGGTCTAGCAACAGAGGGCGCACATGTCTTTCTGGAGAAATGCCACCGTATTCTCCATACCATGGGTATAGTGGAGACTAGCGGGGTGGCTTTCACTACTTTTCAGTTGTGGGGACCAGCGTACCGGTGTTGTCGGGCTTCTAAGGAGGGTTGACCGCCAAGGAAACTTCACTCACATGGGCTCAGTTTTTAGAGATGTTCCTGAGAGAGTTCTTCCCAGAGCCTTCGAGATGCATGGCGCGTGGAGTTTGAGCAATTGCGCCAGCGTGGTATGATCGTATCAGAGTATGCTTTAGGTTTAGTAAGTTGTCCAGATATGCACATGCCTTAGTTTCCACAGTTGGAGGGTGAGTCCGTCGATTTATCGAGGGGCTCAACTATGGTATTTGATTCAGCATGGCTCGAGAGTTAGAGACAAATATCTCATATCAGCAAGTGGTAGAGATCGCTTAGATATTAGAGGGTATGCGGATCCAGGAGATAGAGGACAGAGAGGCCAAGATGACCTAAGATTCTGGGACATATAGAGGTGCCTGTGCCCCAGTTGTAGCCCGTCATGGCAGAGGCTATGTGAGCCGTCCAGTTCATTCAACACTTCCAGCTTCCATTCGTATTTCAGATACTCCTTAGTCTCAGGTTGCCCATTATACACCGCCACTGTCTAGTGCACCTCCTCCACGGGGTGATTTCAGTGGTCAGACCATCTGACCAGGATCGAGCCAATTTTGGTAGCCACGTCCTATGAGATCTTGTTTTGAGTATGGTTATACTCGTCATATAGTGAGGGACTACCTTAAACTCAAGAGGGGTACACTTCCACAAACTACTCAGGCTCCACGTAATCCACACGGTCCCCATACTTCTTAGGCCATGGTTACCGCACCAGTTGCATCTCCATCTACTCAGCCAGCTAGGGGTAGAGGTCAGGCGGGTAGGGGTTGCCTAGAGGGTGAGGCCATGCCAGATGTTATGCTCTTCCGAGTAAGACAAAGGCGGTAATGTTCCAGTTTTTCATAGAGATGCATCATTCTTATTTGATCCAGGGTCCACTTATTCATATGTATCATCTTACTTTGCTCCATATTTAGGTAAATCCCGTGATTATTTGAGTTCTCCTGTCTATGTGTCCATGCCTGTGGAAGATTCCATTATTGTTAACTGTGTGTATCGGTCGTGTTTAGTTGTTCTTGGTGGTTTTGAGACCAAAGTTGATCTATTATTGCTTAGTGTGGTAGCTTTTGATGTTATTTTGGGCATGGACTAGTTGTCGCCCTATCATACTATTCTTGATTGTCATAGTATATGGCTGAAATCGAAGGATTCCAATATCGAAGTCTCTGTTATGCCAAGCCCGAGCTTTAAAGGTCTCAAAGAGAAGTTCGAAGCCCATGATCAGAATACATACCTCAAGAGAGCATATCGAAGGCTCGATACGTCCTACTCGAGAGAGTATATCGAAGGCCCGTCACGACCTACCTCGGGACAGTGCAAAATCGATGACAGTCAAGAAAAAGTGGGAAATTCCCAAGGACACGTGGTTAGGATGGATAAGATTTGTAAGGAATAGTACAACTCCGTACTAACCATTATACAGCTGTACCAATAGTATTCTCTGTCATAATTAGAAATGTACCATATTAGGGTTTTTCCCCTCCTATATAAAGGGGACACCATCATTTGTAAAAGGGACATGAAAT
Organism: Nicotiana paniculata; assembly: GCA_005239505.1. NCBI lineage: Eukaryota > Viridiplantae > Streptophyta > Magnoliopsida > Solanales > Solanaceae > Nicotiana > Nicotiana paniculata. The sequence continues at coordinate 4,447 of ML345878.1, read as the reverse complement.
TCACTGCTATAGAATATACTACTCTGGTTTTCTCGTTTACTGTGCTCAATTTATTCTTCAACCTTATTGTTCTTCATTTGTCATTCATACTTTATTGTCACTAAGATAGCCTCGAGGCCCCGAAATCACCAAGCTCGAGGCCCTCATTCCTTTAGCAACATTGGTTTGGCTATCACATTCTCCTCACTTACACTTATCATTTCTTGATTATTTACTAGTATTGAAATAAATCACGTATTTTTAACCACAAATCAAGTATAATTGTTAAAACCATTTTCGAGGTAAACAGTTTGGCACCCACCGTGGGGCTAAAGATAATAGTGATTATATTGGTGCTAGTTTTCTGATAACACAAGTTATTCTTCACATTTTTTCTTGTCCAAAGATTCTTTGATTTCAGGTTAAAATATGTCTAACTCAGCAAATGCACCTGTAAACGACGATCTTGGTTTCCATGGAGAAAACAGTGTAACGGCTCCAAGGGACGGCGTGCCACCGCTAAACCCTAGGGTAGCACCAACACCAAACCCTGTAGACCTCACATATTGCTTTGCACGTTGATTTGGGTACTGATATTGAAGGAAGTGTACGTGGAAGGGACCAACCTAATGCACAAGGGACACATGCTCGAGAAGAAAAAGAAGTTAGTCTACAAGTAATCTTTGAAATGTTGCAAGCACAACAAATTGCTATCACTCAATTGCAGAGTGAGCAAAAGACTCCGAGCACAGCAGGACCGAAAATAGCTCCCCGAGTTGAGCCAGCACCAGAAAGTTCGAGCAATAATGGGTCAGGAACTGACCCCACCATCATGAGGATGCTCGAGGAACTCACTAAAAGGGTCGAGTCGGGAGAAAAGAAGATAGAAGAAACGACAAGAAAGTAGAAACCTACAACTCGAGAGTTTACCAAATCCGGGGAGCACCTCCGATTTTTAAGGGAGTGGATTCGAGGAAGTTCTTCTAGAAGACATTCCCACCAAGTGCGGCTCTGAAGCCCATTCTGAAGAAGTTCAGGATGCCCGACATCCCAAAATACAACGGGACCACATATCCCAATGAGCATATTACGACATATACTTGTGGTATAAAAGGAAATGATTTAAAGGACGACGAGATCAAGTCTGTCCTGTTGAAGAAATTTGGAGAAACCTTATCCAAGGGGTCCATGATGTGGTATCATAACCTACCTCTCAATTCAATAGATTCATTTGCCATGTTGGCAGACTCATTTGTAAAGGCACATGCTGGTGCCATAAAAGTTGCTACAAGGAAGTCCAATATGTTCAAAATCAAACAACGAGAGAACGAGATGCTGAGGGAGTTAGTATACCGTTTCTAGATGGAGCGAATGGAATTACCACCGGTCTCCGATGACTGGGTAGTGCAAGCTGTGAATCACTAATTTTTGACCACACTCAAATGTTATACTATTTTAGTAGAAATATTCTTTTTAGGCCTAATATTGATGTTTTAAGCTTTTATCTTACGCTTAGTCGGTTTTATTTAATTAAAGTAAATAAATAAATAATAATAATACTCACATTCTTAAAGTGTATATATATGGAGTATCTTTTAATTAGAATTTAATAAATAAACTATTATACTTTCTTTGTATGATTTAAACTATAGTGTAAATATTGAGTTTTCTTATTTTTATAGTTTATTTTAAGTCTAATTATATACACACACACACACCACACACATTACCATCTTTTATGTAAGATTTAGAAAATTAAAACAAAAAAAAAGAAAAAAAAAGATTTTTTTTTATTAAAAATAAAGCTTTGAAGCTAAAGTTTGGATAAAGTTTGTTATCAACAAACTTTATCTTAAAAAATCTGATTTTTTTTAAATTAGCTAACTAACCCCAAATTTTTAGCCTAAAAATCCCACACTCCTACTCCCTATATAATATCACATTTGACCAACCACTTCATCCATCTTATTCTATATAAAGAGAAACAAGAAGTATAAGAAAAAAAAGAGGTCTGGAGGGAGACAGAAAGGAAAGGAACGAAAAAAAATTGAAAGCAAAAAAGAAAAGAAAGGGAAAACGGACGGAAAAAAAAAGAAAGAAAAAGGAAAGATACGAATAGAGAGACCAAAAAGAGCAACTCCAAAGTTGAGTGAAGCGAGGTAGTCGAGTCTTCCGATCAAGGTCTTTGTTTGACGTCTATTCGAGAATTAGAAGTTGTTCCTACTTAACCAAGGTTCATTTCTTAAAGTTTTAAGTTTTGGATATATATTCTTGCATATGACGTTGTATTATCCAATTCCTCTTCACTGTTATCAAATTAATTTATTTCTAGTATCATTTTTTTTGTTTGAGAGCATGATAGTTTAGCAGTTTGTTAATAGTATATATTCTTTTCTTTGTGAATGTTACTATATCTGATTCGCGTGGATGAAAATATGGCAATCTATTAGTTTCCTTTTTTTTATTATTCTCCTCAATTTTAGTTTTCGTACTTAACCTTTAATTTAGTTAGATGTAGTTTAAATCTTGAAATATGCTACTAAATCCTAGAAAGTAGGTTGTTACATTAATATGTATATGTCCGTGGATTCCGTTTCAAGGAAATTTGTGGGAGTTGGTTAACTTGGTCTGTTATATAATGGACCATCTAACATAGAGTGGACTGGTTGATTTGGAATAATTATTTCACAAATATTGGTAAGATGCTTTAGGCGCGTATTAATTAATCAATTATTGTGATTATGTACACATTCGCGTGACACAGTTATAATTTCCCAAATTAAAATCAAGGTGTGCGTTCATACAACTTTGTAAAACAATCTTAATAAATATACAAATATATATCTCGAATCTAAAAGAGACAAAATAATTAAATATTTTAAATACGCTCTCAGCCCATGTGTTCATACTCGAACCTTGGATTGATACGCTTAAGTAATAGAGGGGTCATGTGCGCATTCCCGCGTCTCGATGCCTGTAAATATAAAATAATTATGTTTTAACCATGTATACATTTTGTACCTTAGTTTAACATTTAATTTCAAAGACTACCTTGTGTGCGTACCGCATCTTGGTAAACATAATTAATAAAAATACAATAACTAATTAAGCGGTAATAAATAAGTCACAATCAATAAAATACAAGAATAGCTAAATATTGATTTAAGCCTTACATTAGTCAATAAAGCGACCGTTCTAGAACCACGGGACTCGAGGGGTGCCTTACACCTTTCCCTCGGTCAACAGAATTCCTTACTCAGTTTTCTGTTTTCGTAGACCATAAATTAGGAGTCAAACCTTCCTTTTGATAAGGGATCCAAATAAAAAGTGACTTGGAACACCAAAACTCAATTCCAAGTGGCGACTCTAAATAATAAAAAATCCCTTTTCAAAACGTCACTTCAATTGAAAAAACTCTTCTAACTCAACCTCGTAATAGGGTTGTGTCGGAAAAAAGAGGTGTGACAGCTCTGGTGACTCTGCTGGGGACTATTAATAAGAATTCGAGCTTTGTATATAGACTCTTGTTTTGCTTTTATCATGTTTTGAATATTATTGTGTTTGGAAGCCTAATGTGCTATTTGTTGCTTATTTACCGCTTTAATATTTATTTGAACTGTGATATAAACTGTATCCTCTCTCGCACCCCTCTGAGTCTTCTTATAGGTAGTTATCTTGTGTTTGCCTACCAGCATCACAAAAATTTCGGTCTTAAGATTAAGCCAGTTAGCCTATCATCTTCTGGTGAAGAATTTAGTCACACATAATTAGGCAGGAGAGCCGCTAGCTAGCCAGNCGGGTCCGTCTAGGACAGGTACCTATTTTTCGGACCAACATGTTCATATTTATGTGCTATATGTAACATTATTTGGTAGGCTTCATTCAAATGTTGACCGGCTTTAGGATAGATCGATTAAACAGATGAGAGAGAAAGAGAAAATTTCCTCCAAGTTTTCATAAAATATTTTTTAAAAAAAAATAAATTTTTGAAGGGTTCTAGTATGTAAAAGCACAATTTTCAAACATTCTTTAAAATTTATTTTTGAACTACGCGGGTTTGATTCTCACCGGATGTGAGATACGTAGGCAACCTTCATCAGGTTCAACCCCATTTTAAAAACAAAAATATAAAAATATAAAATAAAAAAAAATAAAAAAGGTGTATATGGACTATTATTTTTCTCTTACTGTAAAAAAAATAAAATAAAATAAAAATAATAATATAGTTACTTTGTCATTTTTTTTATTTATCTTTCGACAAGTTTTGCCCATATGTTCGGTCCTTTTGTCAAAATAGCCTTAAAACCTTCCTCGAAAATATAAAATGGTCGTTTTAACAAAAGAGACCAGTTTTTATGTTAACTTTTACAAATGAATAGTCATTTTGAGTCTTCTTTTCTTTCTTATAATTATTTTACTAATTTAACCAATTTTTTTTAGTCCCATAGTTTGGTTTTGTTTTTATTTT
>ML345876.1:0-68025 GCA_005239505.1 Nicotiana paniculata | reverse complement strand
TTTCTGAGGGTGAGCGAAATCTTACTTGTTTGAATTCCTCAGTGTGTGAATTGTCATAACTTTTATATAAGTCTCTTTGTGGTGAGTAGGCACTTGACTCATGAAAGGAAGGTAAGTTTGGACCTCCGACTTAGAGTAGGAAAGCCGGTTAGGGACATCGTGTGGCCTATGCGATGTAGATGTTATTTATGCTCTAAGTTAACCATGCTTTATTGATGTTTTAAGTGCTAAATGATAACAAAATTCTCTAATTAAGGTTTTTGTGCTTTGCAGGAGTTACTTTAAAGTTGGAAGATAATATGGAGCATTTTCGAATCAAATATGTAGATACAAGGCCAAACGATAGAAGTCCAGATGAAAACGAGCAAGAAAAGGATAGAAAAAACAAGGCAACAGTCCACCGCGATCGCGATCGCGATTGGACCGCGGCTGGAACGCGGTGGACAAAGGAGAAAAATAGTGTGGGCGTAATCCACCGCTCGCGCCACGATTGGCTCGCAGTTGCAGTCGACCTGTAGATAGCCAGTAAAATTTAAGGACTTAAGTGCAAAAAACGGGGAAGACTTATCCTAATTCTATATAAACTCAATAAACTCGCCCAAGTCAAGGTTAAGCTTGTTTTAGACTTTATTTGGAGGCAAGAATAGGTGGGAGAAAGACCAAGACACCATTGGATCTTTCAATCTTCTTCTCTTTGAGTATTTTGAGAATCATGAATTACTTTATGCTTTATCTTGTTTTGTTATGAGTAGCTAAACATTTAGTCTAAGGTTTTGATGGAACCTGTTGAAGGATAAACCTTTTGCTATGATAATATAAATTTCCCAAGTTTTAATCTCTATTTGTCCAACTACGTTCTTGTTGAAGTTAATAGAAAGGATCCTCAATTAGTTGTGCCTATTTAGTATGTATTACTCGGAAGAGAGTGCATATTTAGGTAGTTGTTGAACATCATCACTCCCGAAGTATTTGAGGAATCAATAACTTAGGGTTTAAAGGTGGGATTAGGGATAACGAAACATTGGGTGCGATCTAAGTGAGCTGTAACAAAATCCAGCTAGTGTAGCTCGGGAGAGTATGTCTAGTAAATTGTCGTAATTACTCGGGAGAGATTTACAGTAGGAAGAGTGCTCATGATCGATAGAGACGATTAGGCGAATTTATATGAAACATAGAAGGAGGGGATTCCGCTAATAGGGGAAATCATAACCTTAGATCCTTCTCATTTACAAACCATTCTTAGTTAGCTCTTAGTTAATCTAGTTTCATAAAGTAATAGTTAGTAGAAAAACTACCTCTTGTTATTCAAAATATCTTGGAAGTTGAGTACGTAGCATTAAGTGTGTCTGATAACTGTGATTGGTAGGTTAGTTCCTTGTGGGATTCGACTCTGGGCTTAATACCCAAATATATTGACAACGGCCGCTTAGTCCTTTTTATAAGGCATAGTTGGGCGTGATCAATTTGTGTGCGCAGTCTGAGTATTTTTTTGGAAGGTTTTTATGTTAAAAATTGATAAAATATTAAAGTTTGCCTTAAAATCCATTTGAGTTGACTTCGGTCAACGTATTGGCTAAACGGATCGGGACTTGTGTTTTGACGGTCCCGGCGGGTCCGTATGGTAATTTGGGACCCGAGCGTATGCCCGGAATCAAATTCGGAGGTCCATAGCTCGAGTTATCTCTTTTTGTCGAAATTCGAAAGTTTAAAGGTTTAATGACTTTAAAGGTTTGACCAATGATTGACTTTGTTGATACCGCTATCGTATTTTGGTTCTTGAACTCGTCAGAATCCGGTACATGTCTATTGGTATATTTGTGACTTGTGTCTGAAATTAGGTGATAAGCGGAGTTGATTTGACATGATTCGGACGTCCGGTTGTTAAAATAGAAGTTCATGAGTTTTCTTGAAAATTTCACTTGATTTGGTGTCCAATTCATAATTCTAGGAGTTATTTTGGTGATTTGGCCGTGCGATCAAGTTTGTACGATATTTTTGGACTTGTGTGCATGCTCGGTTTGGAGCCCCGAGGGCTCGGGTGAGTTTCAGATAGGCTACGGAGTGATTTTAAACTTAAATGGAATTCTGGTGCATTAGGTCTGCAGATCTCGCATTTACGAGGACTTGATCGCAAATGCGAGCCTCGCAATTGCGAATTCAGGCTCACATTTGCAAAATGGGAGGGGGTTGAGTCAGCTTCGATTTTGCGAAGAGAAGTCCACAAATGCGATAGGGGCAGGGTTTGCATTTGCGGGAAAATGGTCGCATTTGTGACTGGAAACAGACCAAGGCAGACTCGCATTTGCGAGTCAAAAGTTTTCTATTGCAAAATCCGTGGCTCACATTTGCGATGATATCAGGCTTAGAGATTTACGCATCGCGATGAATTGATCGCTATTGCGAACTTTGTGTCGCAATTGCGATAACTGCAGCTGGGTAAAAGAAGGGGAAAACGGGGTTTTGTTCATTCTTTCAAGTTTTAAAAACTAGAAAACCCTAGAGGCGATTTTTCCAAGAACTTTTCTTCCCCAATTTGTTGGTAAGTCATTATAACCTATTTTCTTTCAATCTTCCATTATATTTCATGAGATTTCAACATAAAATCTAGGATTTTCATGGTGGAAATTGGGGGCTTGAGTAGAATTAGGAATTTTTGTAGAATTGGAATTTAGACATCAAATTGAGGTCGGATTTCGAAACAATTACATAACCGGGCTCGGGGTGAATGGGTAATCAGGTTTTTGTCCGAATTCGGGTTTGGACCAAGAGGGCCCGGGGTCGATTTTTGACTTTTTGGAGGAAAAGTGTGGAAATTCTAAATTTATGCATTGTAATTGATTCCTTTAGCAATATTTGATATTATTGAGTCAATTGTGGTTATATACGAGTGGGTTGGAGGAGGATTCTAAGGGAAAGGCCCTGATAGAGCTCTGTGTTGACTGCGGAGTGAGGTAAGTGTTGAGTTTAACCTTGATTTTAGGGAATTAGAAACCCTCGGACTACGTGCAATGTGAATTTCATGTGTTGCGGCGTATATGCGAGGTGACGAGTGCTTATACGCTGCTGAATCACGTGTTTCCCTAATTTTCCACTTTTTCCTAACTATCTTCTTCCCTACTTTAACTGTTATGTGCCCTAAATGCCTTCCATGCTTAAATTATTACTGTTTAATCATTCTTTCTCCTGCTAAAAATGTTAGACCTCTTCATACTTTCATGACTTGCTGATATCTGCCTTAATTGACGTACTTGCACCTTCTAATTGTCATTTACTAGACTTGTCTTGCCGTGTAGTATTCCATATGTGAATTTTCAAGTTTGTACAAGGTTTCCTTTTTGTCTCAACTTTATATTCATCAGTTTTGGAGGTTCTTGTAATTTGAAATATGGATTTAAATTGTACTCAATGAATAATTGCACTGATATGGTGGGATCGGGTTGCACGCCGCAACAGGTGAAATAAGGGTATATTGACACGGAGGAATAAGGGTTAATTTGTATTATTATGCTGGGATCGGGTTGCACTCCGCAACATGTGAATAAGGGTGGATTGATACAGTGAAATAAGGGTGAATTATGATACTGATTTTGTTATATGGTGGGATCGGGTTGCGCGTTGCAACATATGTTTATTTATGATTGTTGATGTTGTTACAGTGGAATAAGGGAGGATTGTGTTGTACAGTGGGATGGGGTTGCGTTCCACAACAACCTACGTGTTTTCTATTTCCTTGAGCTGCGTTGATTTTCGTATTTTCATTTGAAACTCTAAGGATTGGTAATTCTAATCGTCAATGGTTTATTTCTTGAGGTTGTAGCTATTATCTTTAGTTAACTATCTTATTTTGTTCCATATTTCCTACTTTATTCTATACTGCGTACAGATTGTAGTGTGAGTGACTTGCCTTAGCCTCGTCACTACTTCGTCGAGGTTAGACTCAGCACTTGCAGAGTACATGGGGTCGGTTGTAATCATACTACACTCGGCACTTCTTGTGCAGATTTTGGAGTCGGTCCAAGTAGCGGTTATTAGCGTGCTTGGATTGTACAGCTTGTGGAGACTTGAGGTACAGCTTCTCAGCGTTCGCAGCTCCTAGAGTCCCCTTTCCTTTTATTTGGCAGTGTACTTTCCTTCAGACAACTTCATATTTTATTCAGACCCATATTTGTACTATTCTAGTAGCTCGTACACTTGTGACACCTGGTCTAGGGTTGTATCAGATATTTTAGTTGTTGTAATTTCCGCACTTTACTTTATATTATTACAGTTATTTCAGTTCTTTCTCATTGTTTAATTTAAACTGTTCAAAAATAGATAAATTGTTCTAATGTTGGCTTGCCTAGAAAGTGAAATGTTAGGCGTATCACGGTCCTGAATGTAGGAATTCCGGGTCGTGACAAGTTGGTATCAGAGCACTAGGTTACATAGGTCTCACGAGTCACGAGCAAACTTATTAGAGTCTGGAGGCATCGGTACTTATCTTCTAGAGGCTATGAAGTTTAGGAACAATTTCACTTCTATTCTTCTCTGTCATGTGATTTTATTCTATCATTGATGATTGAATTCTTCTATTCTTGTCCTCTCGTAGATGGCGAGAACACGTACCGCATCCTCAGCTGGACAGGAGCCGTAGCCCCCAGTAGCAGCTTCTACAAGGAGCAGAGGTCGAGGTCGCGCAAGAGGCCGAGGCAGAGACAGAGCTCGGCCTAGAGCTCGAGAATCAGCACCAGTAGTAGAGCCTCAGGTAGATTTTGATGAGGAGGTTCCAGCTCAGACTGTACTTGTTGGACCAGCTCACGTCCCGGAGGGGTTCATCGCCACCCTAGTGCTTCAGGACGCTCTAGTCCGTTTGGTGGGCCTTATGGAGAGTATGGCCCGGGCCAGTACATTTCCTATGGCACTAGCTGTCTCTCAAGATAGGGGATCACAGACTCCCGCTACTCACACTCTGGAGCAGATGACTCACCAGTATCAGACTCTAACAGCCAGTTGGGGTAGTTCAGCGAAATTGTTGCGGCATAGGCTAGTGATGGACCCACCATGTCTTCTAAGGCTTTATTGAGATTGGAGTAGTTTACTAAGATCTTTCTAGTTCACTTCAGTAGTGCACCTTCGGAGGACACACGGGATTATCTTAACTGCTGCCATGAGTTGCTGTGAAACATGGTATACTTGAGAGTAATGGAGTGAATTTTGTTGTATTTCAGATGACGGGTTCCGCCAAGAGATGGTGGAGGGACTATATTTTGACCTGACCAGCTGGGTCGCCTGCTCTTACTTGAGACCAGTTCTCTTAGTTATTTCTAGAGAAGTTCCTTCCTATCACACTGAGGGAGGACTACCGCAGGCAGTTCGAGCGTCTCTAACGGGGCAGTATGTTAGCCACTCAGTACGAGACCCATTTTGTAGATGTAGCATGTCATGCTCTTCTTCTGTTTTATACTGAAAGAAAGAGGGTGAGGAGGTTTACTGATGGACTCACTCACCCTATAAGGCTTCAGATGACCAAGGATATTGGGGGTGAGATTTCTTTTTAGGCTGCTGCTAATGTCGTTAGGCGGATCGAGGTGGTTCTTGCACATGAGAGAGGGCAGGGGTCTGATAAGAGGCCTCGCCATTCCGGTTGTTTTAGTGGTGCCTCATCTGGAGGCAGGGGTACTTTTGGTTGGGTCCATCCTCCCAGGCCATTCCAGTTGGCGCTTCAGGCATCCCACAATGCTTCAAGGAGTCGTGGTCCTTATGTGCCTTATTATAGGCAGCTACCCTACAGTGCACCATCAGCTCCTATCAGTGCGCCTCTGATTCAGAGTTATCACCGTGGTTATCCGGCTCGTTCGGGTCAGTCTCAGTTTCAGCAGCCAAAACACCAGGATGGATGTTTTGAGTGTGGAGGCTTTGGGCATATCATGAGGACATATCCGAGATTATTGGGCGGCACGCCATAGTAGAGTTCTCGTGCCATGGTTTCGGCACCAATTGCACCACGCCCGCTCAGCCAGCTAAAGGCAGGGTTCAAGCAGCGAGAGGTGGAGGCTAGGACGCTGGAGGCGAAGGTTAGGCTGCTAAAGGTAGAGGTCAGGCCGCTAGTGGTGGAGGCCAGCCAGCTAGAGGCCATCCTAGAGATATAGTTCAGAGTGGTGGGGCCCAACCCTGATGTTATGTTTTCCTAGCCGTGCCTGAGGCTGAGTCATTTTACGTTGTTATCACAGGTATTGTTTCAATTTTCCATGGGGATGCTTCAGTTCTATTTGATTTGGGCTCTACTAATTCCTATGTGTCATCCTACTTTGCTTCATATCTGGTTGTGCCTCGTAATTCCTTGAGTGCTCATGTGTATGTGTCCACACTTGTGGGTGATTCTATTGTTGTAGATCATGTCTATCGTTCGTGTGTGGTTACTATTAGGAGTCTCGAGACTAACGTTGATCTCCTACTCTTCGATATGGTAGATTTTGTTGTCATCTTGGGTATGGATTGGCTGTCATCTTATCATGCTTTATTTCTGACTTGTCTGTCAAATTTAGTGAGAAACGGAGTTGGTTTGACTTGATTCGGACGTCCAGTTGTTAAAATAGACGTTCATGACTTTTCTTGAAAATTTCACTTGATTTGGTGTCCGATTTGTAGTTCTAGGTGTTATTTTGGCAATCTGATCACGCGAGTAAGTTTGTATGATATTTTTGGACTTGTGTGCATGTTTGGTTTGGATCCCCGAGGCTCGGATGAGTTTCGGATAGGCTACGGAGTGATTTTGAACTTAAATGGAATGTTGGAGCATCAGGTCTGCAGATCTCACATTTGCGAGGACTTGTTCGCAAATGCGAAGTCAGGCTCGCATTTTCGAAATGGGAGGGGGCTGGGTCAGCTTCACTTTTGCGAAGAGAAATCTGCAAATGCGATAGGGGCAGGGTTGCATTTGCGAGAAAATGGCCGCATTTGCGAGTGGAAGAAGACCAAGGCAGACTCGCATTTGCGAGTCAAAAGTTCGCTTTTGCGAAAACCTTGGCTCACATTTGCAACAAATATGTCGCATTTGTGATGATATCAGGCTTAGAGGTTTTTCGCATTTGCGAAGAATTGATCGTAATTGTGAACTTTGTGTTGCATGCGATAACTGCGGTAAAAGAAGGAAAAAACGGGATTTTGTTCATTCTTTCAAATTCTCAAAACTAGAAAACCCTAGAGGCAATTGTTTCAAGAACTTTTCTTCCCCAATTTGTATGTCAGTGATTCTAACCTATTTTCTTTCAATCTTCTATTGCATTTCATCAGATTTTAACCTAAAATCTAGGATTTTCATGGTGGAAATTGGGGGTTTGGATAGAATTAGTGATTTTTGTAGAATTGAAATTTAGACCTCAAATTGAGTTCAGATTTCGGAACAAATTACATAATCAGGCTCGGGAGAGAATAGGTAATCGGGTTTTTATCCGAATTTCGGGTTTGGACCAAGCATGCATGAGGTCGATTTTTTACTTTTTGGGGGAAAAGTTTAGGAATTCTAAATTTATGCATTGTAATTGATTCCTTTAGCAATATTTGAAATTATTGAGTCAAATGTAGTTAGATACGAGTGTGTTGGAGACAAATTCTAGGGGAAAGGCCCCGGTAGAGCTCTGAGTTGACTGTGGATTGAGGTAAGTGTTGAGTTTAACCTTGATTTGATCCAATTAGGAACCCTCGGACTATGTGCTATGTGAATTTCATGCATGCGTTGAGGCGTATATACGAGGTGACGAATGCTTGTACGCCGTCGAATCACTTGTTTCCCTAATTTTTCGTTTTTCCTTAATTATCTCCTTCCCTGCTTTAATTGTTATGTGTCCTAAATATCTTCCATGCTTTAATTGTTACTTGTTAATCATTGTTTCTCCTATTAAAAATGTTAGACATCATCATAATTTCATGACTTGCTGTTATTTTCTTTAATTGACGTACTTGCACATTCTAATTGTTATTTACTGGACTTGTCTTGCCGTGTAGTATTTCATATGTGAATTTTAAGTTTGTACAAGGTTTCCTTTCTGTCTCAGCTTTATATTCATCAGTGTTGGAGGTTCTTGTGATTTGAAATATGGATTTAAATTGTACTCGGTGAATAATTGTACTGATATGGCGGAATCAGGTTGTACGCCGCAACATGTGAAACAAGGGTGGATTGACACTGAGGAATAAGGGTGAATTTGTACTGTTATGGTGGGATCAGGTTGCACACTGCAACAGGTGAAATAAGGGTGGATTGATACAGTGAAATAAGAGGGAAAAATTTTATATTGATTTTGTTATATGGTGGGATCGGGTTGCGTGATGCAACATATGTTTATTTATGATTGTTGATGTTGTTACAGCGGAATAATGGAGGATTGTGTTGTAATGTAGAATCGGGTTGCAACAACCTACGTGTTTTCTTTACCTTGAGTTGTGTTGATTTTCGGTATTTTTATTTGAAACTATAAGGATTGGTAATTCTGATCGTCACTGGTTTATTTCTTGAGGCTATAACTATTATCTTTAATTAACTGTCTTATTTTGTTCTGTATTTTCTGCTTTTGTCTTTATTATATACTGTGTACAGATTGTAGTGTGAGTGACTTGCCTTAGCCTCGTCACTACTTCGTCGAGGTTACGCTCGACACTTACAGAGTATATGGGATCGGTTATACTCATACTACACTTTGCACTTCTTGTGCAGATTTTGGAGTCGGTCCCAGCGGCGATTATTAACGTGCTCGGATTGGACTGCTTGTGGAGACTTGAGGTACAGCTGCTCAGCGTCTGCAGCTCCTAGAGTCCCCTTTTCTTTTATTTAGTTGTGTACTTTCCTTCAGACAACTTCATATTTCATTCAGACCCTTGTTTGTACTATTCTAGGTGCTCGTGCACTTGTGATACTGAGTCCAAGGTTGTATCAGATATTTTAGTTGTTATAGTTTCCGCACGTTACTTTGGATTATTATAGTTATTTCAGGTTTTTTCTTATTATTTAATTTAAACTGTTGAAAAATAGATAAATTGTTCTAACGTTGATTTGCCTAACAAGTAAAATTGCGTCATTATGGTCCCTAAGATAAAAATTCCGGGTCGTGACAAGTATATGATATGATCTAAAAGTAAAAAAGAGGAACTGACAGAAGATGCAATATCTTAGAAGAAATATATGGAGATAAGGCATGATCGAATAGGAAATTGGTAAGTGGAACGTGGAATTTATCCCTAGGACCGCTTAATTAATTAAATTGATTAATGCTCGTCAATCTTCAGCATAATGAGTGATTCTTGGAATAAGTTTTATATGTCGAAGTTCTAGACATGTTTGATTTTAAGAATAGCTTGTTGGAAGTCTCTGAATTGTGAAGACATCATGCACTTAGCTTTTAATAGAATATCTTCCTTTCCTTTAACTAGTTCCGTATATTTAAAATAAATTTCTATTTTACTTATTTATTTTAGATAATCAAGAGAGGTTTATTATTATTTTTTTCAAAATTATGCTTATCATTAAGTACTCATACTTTTCAACCATTGCTTTGTTGATAGGGTTTTATTACTAATAATAAGGGTAATTCAGTAAAACTCTGAATAAATGATTTCTTAGGAGCAATGCAAAATCAATATTGAACTAGTAAAAGAGAACCTAACTAGGGAAGTCCTCTAAAATGGCAAAATACAAAATTGCTTGCTCAGTCAAAATTGATTGCATTTGCTAGTCAAAATATATATATAAAAAATATATTTTGTCAACTATCAACTATTATTTTTGGGAACGACTAAAACTATACCTTCTCTAAAATATTAGGGAGAAAAGGTATGCATATATTAATTGGTGAGGGGAATACATAAATTAATTGGAGGAATAGGAAGAAGCAACTTAACTATCTTTTGACAAATAAACACCACAAAAAGCAGGACAAATCATTTAATACCTCGCACTATCTTACCTATAAAACTTTTTTTTTTCTTTTATATTATCTAAAATAAGCTTTCGGAATAAAGTCATGTTTAAAACTGTCCAATTAATTCCATTGTGTTATTAGACTAGACGTTAAGAAATTGCAAGGTGCAATATATTTAAAGACCAAATGACAGACACATTGCCCACGTCCAATCAATTCATGTATTCATTGTTCGTTAAGTGGGGGGCTTATGTTTTGTACTATGATTGATGATCTTTCATATTTGAGTCCCACCTGCGGCAGAATTAGTGATGCATTTTGAATAGCACAGCATTTGACAGGTGTGCCTCAAGTAATCAGATGCTTAAAGGTTGAGATAGTGGCAAATTATCTATTACAGATTTATGGATTCAGTAGAACTTAGTTTTTTTTTTCTTTTTTGGAAAATTTCCGAGGAAACCCGCCGTCGCTATTCTTTGGTTGCGTTCGATAACCTGCTAACTGTGCATAGTTCGCAAACTACAAAGAAAATATAAACCGCACTATGCAAGCTCGATACGATGAGCTCTGACTGAAGAGACTGCTGGTGAAAGGAATCGATCCCACGTCTCTCATGTGAAAAACTTCAAATATATATGCGCTAAAAATTAGTATGGACAAATTGAATATATATGTTTAAAATCAACTCTTTTAACTCAAAATTCATAACTTCTAAATTTTAAATTTCACCGAACTGAACAAAATTAAGGCTGGACTAGGTCAGTAGATGAAAGTGCATGGAGATATTGTCACCATAAGTGTTGAGTGACTGAAAGATTTCCTTTATCTTTTAATCTCTAGAAATTAGGTCAATGGAATTGGGTGGTACTGAACTACTAGTGGCCTGCTGACATGAAAAACTAATGTGATCAGAACCCCTATCCATCCAATGTATACCTCTTTCATCAGGACTTCACTTTTTAACAAATTGCTACTCTTAATATTTGAAAAAATAGAAAGTATCCTATATTTTCTTGAATATTTTGAATTGTATTTATTATCATTTATAGTACTTTTTATCTAGTTTTTAAATATGTAAAGTTTATTTCAAAAAGTTTAAAGAATTTTAATCCAAATTCACACAGAAAATAAGTGACCGACCAATATATTTCAAAGCCGCCACATAAAATGAAACATGTGTCATGTATGTGTTGAGTTGATGCGAATAAGTATTTATCTCTTGCCTTAACAGTAGAATGCCAGTCAACTTCCTCAAGTATATGGCCAAACACATGCACGTGAAATTCAAGACTCAAGATTCTCCGTTCTGATTTGATTTGATTTGATTTTTCCTTTAACCTTAGTTCCACACCGTCACATGAATGCTCAAGATCGACCTAGTCTTAGCCTTAATTGAAACTCTTATATGGAAAAAAGAATAAGAATAATGGCAATAAGATCTAACCATATTGGACGGTCCAAGAAAGACTTGGGAGAAAAGTAAAATTCCTTCTCTTTCGAATGTCGCACTTTTTTTTGTGTTGATTCGAATTTCTTTTGGGTAACATGGACTCGTAAATAGTGGGAGGGTGGTAGAAATACGTAAGAAATTTCAATAAAATATAAATCCACCTCCTAAACGAAGTAGGATCAAATTTTTGGAGAGGATAATCTCATATATGAATCCATTTACAATCTGACTTTAAAAAAAAATGATCTTACGAAGATCTTCAATATTTTATTACAGATCTCCTATATTATTTTTTATTATCTCACGTGAAAAGAGTCATATAACTAACAACTTGTTTGAATGATTGTATTCATTGTATCGTATTGTATTATTGTTATCCTTAAACAATGTTTGTTTTGATTGTTTAGTTAAAATTAGTTGTATTGTATTGTTAAATCCATTGTTTCAGAACAATGAAAAGTCTCATTTTTTGAAACAACTGATTTGATATGGTGGGATTGTTTCCTATTTTTCTTTTTAATTATGCCCTAACTTATTACTTTAAAATTATACTTTACCTTTACCTTTACCTTTACCTTTTTACTTTTTAACTCCAAATCTCCAACCTTTAACCTATTTTGTCTTCGTCCCTTTTTTCCTTCTGCCGCTTACTATTCCCAACTCCAACGTCAAAGGTAGTAAGAATAGTTTTTGCCTTCTTTTTATTTCATTTCTCCCATTTGGAGTTTAACTCCAATTTTAATTACTTTAATTTCCAATTAGCTGTATACTATTAGTTGTTTTTAAGTGTGCAAAGTGTTAGTACTTATTTATCTTCGATCCTTTGTTCTGCCAACTGCACGTTCTTCGTTCATTTCTCTATCATCGTTCTTTATATTTATTTTTCTAATAATAGTTACTTTTGATTTTAGTATAACAGAATTTTCTTAAATTATTTTTATGTGTAATTTTTGATAAATTTAATATTTAAAATAAATAGAGATATTTTAGTAAACTTATCAGTTACGATACAGTACAATGCAGTCAAACCAAACAACAAATGTTATTTAACAATAACAAACAATATAATCTATACAAATATTGTATTTATTAAATGATACAATATAATACATTACAATACAATACAATACAATACATTATGAAATAATAGATAATAATGATCCAAACAGAGTGTAAAATAATATTTGTAATTGATTATAAAATTAAAATGATCTTCTACACCCACTTATGTCTACGTACATTTGTGTCTTTGAAGATTTATCATATATTGCCAATTTTACATACTCTTATTCATCATTTCTCTAACTCCTGCTCCATATAACCCATATCCAATTTATTTTTGTTTCTTTTATCCTCTAATTCCTCCTCCGACATCAATTGGTTCTGTTGCTTCTCTTACTGGAATATATGGCCCCTTGTATCCATCTTCAGAAGCACTTTCCCTTCCTCTCTTCATTCCAGCAGTAGTACCCCTCCCTAATTCCCTTCATATTCCTCTAACAGTAGTACCCCTCCTATTACCTTACCTCTTCCTCCAGTAGTAGTACCCCTCCCCATTCCCCTACCTCTTCCTCCAGCACTAGTACACCTCCATATTTCCCTGCATGTTCCCTCAGTTGTAGTGATACCCCTCTATTCCCCCGCCTCTTCCTTTAGCATTTCTTCTAACTGCTTATGTGTCATGGCATATAGATATTGGGACAATATTTGAAGCATGTTGGCTTGATTGAGTTTGTTGGCTTGACTGAGCTTGTTGGCTTGATTGAGCCTACAATTTATATGTATACGTCAGTCAATAACATACATATAATGATGAGAATAATATAAAGCATAAGTTTACTTACCACTCCTGGGTAGTGAGTTTGGCTATGTTCTTGTTGTTGGCATTTTGAGCAAGTTATTTTTGCTCTTTCTTGGACCACTTTTTCCACTTTTTTTAAGGTTCATCTTTAGACTTTCTTCTACATCTTTTTGGTCTTCCTGGCATCACCTTTGGAACTGGAGGTTCAATTTTGATATTACTAGTAGCATGCCACATGTTCATGCTTGGAATTGGTTGAATAACATACTTATAGGCCCTGAAAAATAGGTTCTTTATTTATATGTCTATAAGTACACGGTTAATGGTGTCATGGTATCCTCTCAACATCCAAGATCTACATGTACATGTTTTATTCATTGTGTTAACAATGAATGTGAGATTTTTCTCCCCAATCTCAAAATCTGTATCATTGTTAAATAGAACATGACATCTCCTTGAAAATTCTATATTGTCTTCTAATAGTAACCTGGCCATTGGTGAGATATTTGAAATCCATGTAGTAACAAATTTTCTCATATCTACATGCCTTGGCATAATATTATGTCTAATATTTTCCAACATGCTAATGATTGATTTGTGTCTAGTCTCTAGTATTCAAGAACTAAAAGTCTCACACGTATTATTCTCAACTACATAACACTTAGTGTGCTCACTAAAATATGCCATACACCAATACTCCTTGTTATAACACAACAAATCTTCACATATTTCCTTCTCAAGCCTGCCGAAAGAAGCTAAATCCGCTTTAAATTTTACCTCAAATGATGACTTTGCACATCTCCAAAATTATTTTCTTCGTTCCTATCCTTTACACTTCTTAGACCAATTTGACCAAATGTGTCTGGCACACATTCTGTGTTCAACACATGGGAGAAACTCACTAATGTTTGATACAAGTCCCTACAAAATAGAATATACAAATTAAAAATATGATCAAAATAAATAAAACCAGTAAAAATACAAAAAGAATATGTGTGGATACCTTCTGCATGTCTGTCATGACAGTTAATGCTTCTCCATTACTTAACTCTAGATCTGAAATCAAGTGATCAAGGAACCAACTCCAAGAATGCTTAGTTTCTGTGTTTACAACAACCCAAGCTATTGGATATATCTGTTGGTTGTCATTCTTCCCAATTGCAACCAACAGTTCTCCTTTACAAGCTCCTATCAAGAAGCAGCCATCAAATACTATTATCCTCATACACCCCTCAAGTCAGCCCTTCTTTAAAGCATCAAAGCAAACATAAAAGTACACAATCAGATTCTTCTTAGGTTCTGTTTCTCTATTAGTCCTAATCCAACATGAGCTTCCATGATTTGTTTGTTTAATCATTTCAGTATAATTACATAGTCTGAAAAATTTCTTTTTTCAATCACCCATAAATTGTCTAATAACTTTCATTTTAGCCATGTAACGCGCAGATCTTCTAGCATACAACCCCAATTTATCCATGAGAAAATTATGAATTTTCGGTATTGAGAATTCCAGGTTGGGATGTGATTCAGTCCTTAAATTTGTTTGCGATGAATTTGAAAGTGCACAACTTTTTTTTATTATATGTGGGGCACTTATGAACAGGATAGTAGTTCTTGAAAACAAAATCACCATAAGTAGAATCAATACTAGCAAGCAATAGCCTTTTATATTTCTTGCCTTTACACTTCACCCTAACTCTTCTTGAATCATTAGGCCTCAATTTCAGCCGCACTTTATATTCAATTGCATATTCAACTATAACTTTCTAAATACCTCTGCGTTTTCAAATAACATGCCAAGTTCAAATATGGCAACTTCACAATCTGGATCAAACCTTACGTTGTTTCTTTTCCTTCTTCTACGCAAGTCAACACCTTTTTCAGCATCTGGATCTAACTCATCTTGGCTATTGTCACTACCTATGTCTGAACTATCAGTGTCTTCTTCATCCCCTCCTAATTTATCAATATACCTGGCAACTTTGTTCTTTTCAATGTCCTCAAATCCTTTATCTATTTCAGCTTCCTCCAAAATAACCTCTTCAGCATCTGCAGTTTCTTTCTTCTTTGCTCATTATTCTTGGCAGCCTTTTTAGATCTTCTTTCATCTCTAAAAGCCCTCAATTCATCATCAACATCAGTGTCATCCTCTTCAGGAAGAGCCTCTAATTATGAGTCACTTTCAAGCTCAGAATGTATCCAATCTATATTTAGATCTTCAAAGGTATCAACAAGAAGTTCCTCAAGTTCTGCCCCATATATGTCTGCCCCTTCCACTATTCCAACAGCTCCTAGGTGTTCTAGATCCCACCTTGGACCACTTTCTATATAAAAGGGTACACTAGTCGTATCCCTTGACCCAACTACTAGACCAGACACATTTATTGAGCCAGTTTCAGCTACATCAGGCCCAACAATTAAGCCTACATCAGCCATCTCAGGGTTATCTATTTCATGCTGCAAATATATTCCAAAATGTCCCCATACTTTAATCACGAATAAGCTCTAATAGTTGAGAGTCACTGTTCAAGAGCACAAATTTTGAACTTTTTGAGTCAAAATCAAAAAGACCACCCCCTGAGACATACCCTAAGTGTTTAGTATAGGAACAAAGCTCAACGATAAAAAATGTATCTTTATGAATAGAAAAAGCTACAACATTCCTTTCCCCAATATACTTTGGGACTCGACCAAAGGTAAATGTCCCCCATGATGAAAACTAGTGGATATAAATTTTGTCATCACTGATAAAATACAGTATCACATGCACACACAAACAAAACTAACCCTAATTTTGCGAGCAAATTTCAATAATATCCTAAATCAGAATATGACAATAAAGAAGGTTAAAAGAGAACTTATGTGTCTTGTTTTCTTCTCTGCAAGAAACGATATTCCACGAACCAGTAGCTCCTCTTATAATTCTTCGTCGACCAACCCTAATCCACTTCGACTTTTAGCTATTACGAACCCTAAACGACTCCTAAATCAGAAATTGAAGCTATTTTGTGAGAAAGGGAACAAAATCACTAACATTAACCTTAATTAGTAGAAAAAGTTGTTCTCTGATAGAGAACATTTAGAATAGAGATGAAGATAGTTTAGATTTTTTTACTTTGTGAACCGGGGCGTTTAATTTGGGGTGGGATTAATCTGACGTGGAAAACAAAAACACATGGCTTTTCTTAATTGGGATAATCTTACGTTGGAAGTATTTTTTTACACGCGCTAAGATTTTTTTACCAGATAACTGAACAGTATTTAATAGACGCATAAATCAATAAAGTCAGGTCGCCAATAGGTACATGGCCAAATTGAGGTAGCAAATTGAGAGAATGAGCCAAATTTAGATAGCCGTCTAGGTATTCGCGACAATATATATATTGTCGTGTAAGTTGTGAATTATGCCAATATAATAACGTATAGTGTAATAATGAAAGGTTTATTTTTTTCTCCGTCATACTAACTATAGATAACATAACAAAGTTAAAGCACAAAATTTTCAGTATAAATATAGAGTACAGACAGAAAATCTCCGAGTTATTTTAAATTAAAATTAGCATATATTTATTTTTTAAAATCAGCATATTTAAAAATTATATGAAAAGTACCAATACATTATAAGTCAGTATAGTTCATAAATCAAATATTTAAGAAAATGAAAAGAACCAGTACATTATAAGTTAGTATAATTCATAAATCAAATATTTAAGAAAGTTTAAGAAAATTATAGCCAAAGCGAAAACTATTTGCTGGTCATTGTGTTATATATGATGAGCAAAGAAGGAGTATACATTAGTAATTCAGAGTTTTATGTTGCAAATGAATCATTGTACTCCCTCTATTACACTTTAATTGAGATACATATTTTTACTCCCTTTATCCCTCTATCACACTTTAACTGACCGGATTTCGTATGAACGCGAGATGTATTATATGCCAGATTCCCCTGTCTATTAAAGGAATGATATATTTTTTATTAAAAATAATTTGATTTTAAACTTAATTTTTACCATTAATAACATAATTTCAAAGCCATATACGAATTTATGACATATTTTTTAAAAGGAAACTATCAGCTATGTCCATTTATAAGTAGCTTATTACAAATTTGGCAAATTCATAAAATATTACTAATATTAGCCAAATAGCTATTTGTAGTCAAACAAATGTCAATTCTTTGGTTTCTTTTTGAGTGGGTGTTATTAGAATTGATTGGGCACATCGTAAGGAGCTTGAATCTCAGTTTTTTGGATGATTTAGTGGAGTTTGAGGTGATTTGAATTGAAAATTCGAAGTAGAAGATGAACATGAAAAAAATAATGTGTATCACACTGTGTATCATATTTGTATCAAATGTGTACTATCACATGTATACCTGTATGTGAGATACATGAGTAATACATATTCGATACATGTGTCGCAGAAGTTTTTTTGAACTCGATTTTAACTACAGATTTTGTTACAAAATCAATCCAAAACACCTCTAATCTTCCTCAAATTTTGTATCTTGACTTATCTATATGTTTTCAATGAATTTCAACCATACCCATTGAAAATATGATTTTTTGCTTAGATTTTTGGACTCTTGTATTTTATTTATTTATTTAATATTGTTAATCACACTTAAAAATATGGAAGGAGATCTTTGCGTGTGATTCTTGGAGGGGAAGTATCTTATTTACTTGGGTTTTTAATTTTTATATATGCTTGGCTAGTTTTGATAAGTTTATGATTAATGACTACAGGTTGATAGGGTGGGACTTATTTGGGTCATTTTTGTAAGATTCCCTATTTTAAACTATAAATTCCATGTTATAGGTGGGCTTAGGTTTGTTCATGGTTCGGTTTTTCCCTAAAAAAAATCAAACCAAGTAAGTCGGTTCTTCAAATATTAAAACCAAACCAAACCAATTAATTTGATTTTTTATCGATTAAGTTTTTGTCGATTTTGGTCGATTTTCTTATTTTTTCGGTTATTTATTGGTTTTTTCTTAAATATAAGACATACTATACCAAATACATATTCCGGAGACTACATTTTCAACGTAACACTATCCAACCAATTGTTCTTTGAAAAAACTTTCATTTACCAAGATATATTGATGATAATTGAATCAACTAGCGATGAATAATTTAAGTACTCAACTAAAAATTGATTATTTTTAATGTGAAATAAATTCTTGTACTTAGCAAAAGTAAACTACCAATCAAACTAGAATGTAAATGCAAAGAACTAGATTATTATAATAGCAAAAAACTAGACTAAAAATATAAAGGACTAATGTACCATAAAATTTTAGAAGCTTTATATAAAAATATACATACATACATATATATATATATATACATACATACATATATATATATATACATACATATATATATATATATATATATATATATATATATATATGTATAATAATAAATTTAAATATCTACTTTTATGGTCGATTTGGTTCGGTTTTTTTCGGTTATTGTTATGATTAAAACCAAAACCAAACCAACTTTGATCAGTTTTTAAAATTCAAAAAAAAAAAAAAAAAGCCCAAACCAAACGTAAAAAGTATCGGATTTTTTGATTGGTTGGTTCGATTTGGTTCGGTCTTTCGGATTTTTATGAACACCCCTAGGTGGGCTAACAAAACAACCTTCAGAACAAGTTAGGGGCCGTTTGGTAGGGTGCATAAGAATAATGCTGAATAAGGTGTATTAGTAATGCTGGTATTGGTTATGCTTGCATTAGTTATGCTTAGGAGTGTGCATTCGATTTATCGATTCGATTTTGACCCTCATCGATTATCGATATGTACATATGCTTATCGTTATCGTTTCAATAAGGTTTCGATTTTTTCAATTTATCGATTTTTGGGGCTTATCGATTCGGTTATCGATTACACCAATAAGAAATTTTACGGGATTCCACGTAAAGTATATCGCTATGAACACGCCTAACTAATATGGACAAAAAGAAGCTAAAATAAGACGAACACCATTTATAACATAAAAATTGTGCCAACAAGCACATGCAACGGGATGAAATCTGCTGATGCTGTAACAAAGGCACGGAGAGAGAGAGAGAGAGAGATAGAGGGAGAAGCGCACTATTGAAGTCGCCGAAGTACGCTGGAGTTCGCCGGAGTTCACTTTCGCTACTGGGTTTGCAGTTCGCGGGAGAGAGGGAGAAAGGTAAAACTGGGGCTGAAGAATGGGTAGAGGAAATAATAAGGTTAGGGACTTAGGGTAAAGGAAATGGTATTATAGAATAAGGGTATATTTGTCTTTTTAGTATATCTTATCGGTTTATCTATCGGTTTATCGATAAACCAATAACCGAATAGGACAAAATCGTAATCAAAATCGATAACTCGATAAGAAAAATTTCGAAATCGAAATCGAAATCGATAAATCGATAAACCGATAACAAATAATCGATTCGATTTATCGATAAACCGATTCGAATGCACACCTCTAGTTATGCTGGTATTAGTTATGCTAACATATTTCTTATCCATTATTTGGTTTGATGTATTAAAGCATTGCACAATTTCTAAAAAAAATTGCTTGTTTACAAAAATGCCCTCAAAACAGTCCATCACTCTAATTTTTTAAAAAGAAACATATGCTGAGAAATATTTTTATATGAAAAAGTTTTAAAAAAATATTTGATTTGTTTGCCTATATTGTAATATAGAACTAAATATTTATTTATATAAAAAAAATATACTAAGTATTTATTTATTTACTAGAGATATAATTTTATTTCTCACTATTTGGATTATTTTAAACTTGCATTAATATAATAACTAGCATGTTTTAATCAAACACAAATTTTGAAGGACAATTTTGTCTTTAACTAAGCTAATACATGCATTAAAACCTATTTTATTACTAATACTATGATTTTCTATGCATTAGTTATGCATAGGATAATACCAAATAGAACGTATAATTAATTCATAAGTTAAAAATATCTACCAAACAAGGTATTATTAATACACAAACTTAGTGTATGCATTAATTTATCTGCATCCTACCAAACAACCCCTTGCAGTGTTATACGGAGTATAAAGTAAAGCAAAAGAAAAATTTGAAAAAACCGCGCTTCCCTTTCTCTGGATAATGGAAGCTTTGTTTATTTCTCAGTCATGCTGCTAGCAAAGCCGAACTTCTTACATGTCCGCCTACGTTTGCCTTTCTCAGAATTTGCGCTTCCAAATCTTAAATACTCAACTTCTTCAAACACCCTTTTGAACGCCGGCGCTAAAACAAACAAATTCTTGATTTATTGTAACACCCAGATCGCACATAATGGCCGAAACGGAAACATTAAAGAAGCTGAATCCATTTTCAACCGTATGCCCACCAAAAATATCGTTTCTTGGACCGCAATGCTTACGGCGTATTCCCAAAACGGGCAACTCAAGAAAGCTCGTGCACTGTTCGATGAAATGCCTGAAAGAAGTGTCGCTTCGTGGAATGCGATGCTGACGGCTTATATGAGGAATAGAGTTGAAATTGATGGGATATTCAGTTTTTTTCAGCTGATGCCGGAGAGAAATTCGGTGTCTTTTGCGGCTATGATTACCGGATTTGTTAATGCAGGGAGGTTTGATATGGCGGAGAATTTGTATAATCAGACTCCTACGGTTTTGCGGGAACCTGTTTGTCCGAATGTACTGATAAATGGGTATTTGAAAGTTGGGAATTTAGATGATGCAGTTCGCATTTTTGATGGTATGGTTCGAAAAGATATTGTTTCTTGTAGTGCAATGATTGATGGGTACTGCAAGAATGGGAGAGTTATTGAGGCTCGGGAGTTGTTTGATGCGATGAAAGAGAGGAATGAGGTCACTTGGGGTGCTATGATTGATGGGTATATGAAAGTTTGTTGTTTCGAAGATGGGTTTGAATTGTTTCTAAGAATGAGAAGAGAAGGTGATGTGAGACTGGAGCCTACTATACTAACAATCATTTTAGAAGCATGTGGAAGATTTAGTAAGCATCAGCAAGGTTATCAAGTCCATGGACTGATTACTTGTTTGGGTTTTGAATTTGATGTTTTCTTGGGTAATTCATTAATCACTATGTACTCTAGATTTGGTTTTGTAGATGCAGCTAAATGTGTGTTTGATTCGATGTTAAGGAAAGATGTCATTTCGTGGAATTCTGTTATTACTGCTTTTGTTCAAGCTGGAAATCTTGAAGAGGGATATGAGCTTTTCAAAAGGGCTCCGGAAAAGGATGTTGTTTCTTGGACAGCCATGATCACAGGGTTTTCTGAAAAAGGGTTGACTGAAAAGTGTGTTGATCTATTTGCAATGATTCCCGAGAAAGATGATGTTGCATGGACAGCTCTTATCTCTAGTTTTGTAAATAAAGGGGAATATGAGGAGGCTTTTCGCTGGCTTATTAAAATGCTTCAAAGTGCAGTTAGACCAAATCCTCTAACTTTAAGTATTATGCTTAGTGCTTCAGCTGGTCTTGCAATGTTAAATCAAGGTCTGCAAATTCATGCTCGTGTTTTGAAAATGGATATGGAGTTAGATTTGTCTGTGCAAAGTTCTCTTATCTCAATGTATTCCAAGTGTGGGAGTTTAGATGATGCCTACAGGATCTTTAAATTCATAAATTTCCCGAATATTGTTTGTTTCAATGCAATGATTACTGGATTTGCCCAAAATGGCTATGGCAAAGAAGCACTTAAGTTGTTTGACCAGTTGCAGAATGAAGGTGAGCAACCTAATGGTATCACTTTTCTAGGGGTACTTTCAGCCTGTATGCATGCTGGGCTCGTAGAAGAAGGATGGAAATACTTCAAATCCATGAGATCATTATACAAAATTGAACCGGAGCCTGATCATTATACTAGCATGGTTGATATCCTAGGACGAGCTGGTTTACTTGATGAAGCAGTTAATCTAATAAATTCAATGCCATTCAAGACACATTCTGCGGTTTGGGGTGCTCTTCTGGCTGCCAGCAAGACACACTTGCGTCTTGATTTTGCAAACCTTGCAGCTCAAAGGATTTTGGACTTGGAACCAAGTAGTGCAGCTCCGTACGTGGTCTTGTCAGACCTGTATTGCATTGTCGGAAAGAAGAAAGATGAGGAACAAGTTAGGCTGGCAAAGAAATTGAAAAGAATAAAAAAATATCCAGGTTGCAGTTGGGTTTTGTTGAAAAACAACGTTGGTTTATTTCTCTCCGGAGATCAGTCCCATTTGAAATTTGAAGAGATCAGCTGCACATTGTGGACAATTATGGATGAAATGAAACAATTTAGTTGCATAGACCATGACCTGCTATCACTTTAAAAAATGATAAGCTGTGTCAGAAAAGGAAGTCCTCAATTATAACAGTTTTTCCACCCACACAACTAAAATGAGACTGTCATTTGCATGCCGTATATCCATATCTTTTTCTCGGATGGTTGAAGAGGGTAAGGGGTGTATTAGCAAAAGGCTGTATTTTAAGATACCAGTTTGGGTTGTATAGATAAGTCATGCCTTCTGCAAGAAATTTAATGAGTTTCTACAGGGCATTACCAGACAATATCCATTCTGCAATATTTGGCAAGTGGAAGTATGAAAAGATTGCCATCCGGACTTATCGAATCAGTGAGATGATGACATGTCTCCCCAAAGCCTGCTTAATTGAAAGGTGTTTGTAGTTAGTATCGCTTGCATGGTCCTCCTGCTAAGTTTTTACGGGCGGAGTTACAGCATCATGTACAGCTCTCCCTTCTGAGAGGTTGCCCATTTCTCCTCGGTTAGTTTACTCCTTGCTAGTGTCTACAATTTCTATTAACTTTTGACAATAGAGAGATAGAGCACTCGCTTCTCTTTGGGAATTCTGAGTTAGCTATTGTGGTTTTTTATCCCGCATTATTATATGAATTTTGAGGCTGCATTTTATCACTCAATGGATAGTGATTATGTTCCTAACTTAATCTATCTATACATTTTTTAACCTGCAAGTCTGCAAACCTTTTTCTTATCTGATAAGTAACTCTTTTTTTAAAATATAGTAGGAGTTATTCACAGCATAACCTTCCCAGACAGAGGAATTATTCACAGTATATGCATAACCTTAGTATCCTTGAGATTGGTAGTAGCTGCAATAAAAGACAGACAAGGAAGGTTATGCATATGCCATAAACAAATAGTGGAAGAACCCTGTGGCTCTGCCTCTCTCACAAAGTGTTTTCTTCGTTACGTTGAGTTTCTCTCGTAGATATTATAGGCTTGTAAATAAACGAATATAAAGAAGAACAGGAGAAGACGGAATGGGATTTAACATCCACATTCAACTTCTGTCACTTCCATAACCCACCCACAAATATACACAGAAGTATAGGAGAAACGGCACCCACAGGGTCTTCCAATGTTGTATGGCACCTCCAGAGATGGTTTAAACGAGAATTTCAGGGTGGATCCAGAAATGAGTGAGGAGTTTTAAAATGTGTAATTGGCCCTCCATGCGTCTATTTTAGTGCTGGGTCCGGGTCTCTTAATGAATGAGGGGCATTTTTTGCTCAAAAGTGTAACGGTTGGTGTATGTATATTGGAATACTCTAACGAAGGGTAGATATGAACAAATTTTGATGCAGAAAGGCAAATATCATGATATGCTTGTCACGTTGCGGTGCTTTTACTTTCCACTACAATGCAAGGAACCCAAATCCAAAACTGCGGCAGCACCAGAGCCTCGCAGATGGTGAGTGTAGTCGCATATATTTTGTCTATTCTTGGTTCTCAGAAAAAACTTATTAGCTTCTCATGGTTGAGAACAAAAGTAATCTTGGTCGTCTTTTATATCATTGGATTATGTAAACAGGGGTAGTACAGCTTAAAATGCATATATAAGTTTACTGAAGAAGCTTAAAATGGATTTAATGATCTCACAAATTGGAAAAAAGAAGTGATCTTTTGAAGAAGCTTACTATTGATTTCTTCTAAATTCCCTTGGAAACAAAATGAAAATTCTACAATAGAATTTTGACTTCCTTATGATCATATGGTTGAATATTTTTCTTAATCTATCTATATATTATATTAAAAGCACGAAGGCCCTTCGCGAAATGTTGTTCGCCTTATTTATCCTTTTTAAATTGATTTCATACTGGACAAAATAATCATTTAATTATTATTCTAATATTTAACACTTTAATTATTTCCTAATATTTAAGACTTCAAAATAAGCTGAATGTCCTATATCAATTTTTCCCCTTATTTGAACATGTAATATACCATATTTATAAAAAGAAAATATAGGAAAATATTTTTTAGGTTTAGATGCTTAATGCAGATTAACATGCATGTGATACAATAAAGGTTGGACTAAATCATCATTGATAGTGGTATAATATGGACTCTAATAGTTTTGGAAGTGCAATTATAGCAAAATTTTCATGAATACTGACATTCTTTAATAATAAGTAAATAGATTCTAATCGACAGATTCATGTCCATTATAAAGATGTTTTGTTTAAAGATTCTCAGTTTGACTAACAATACTTTGGTGCCTTTGCATTTGATTTATTTCAATTATCGTTATGTTTTTTTATTGGTTAGAAAGAAATTGAAATTATTATTGGTAGTTTAAGGTATATAATTTTGTTTTTGTAAGAATATAAAGTAAAATCGATTATAATATAGTATTAAGTGTTAAATCCCATTATCATGTCAATTTCTGGAAACTTTATGGTACATGTTACGAATGTGGTGATAATATTGCTTTTTAAAAAGTTTTCTCTAGATGTCTAACCTTCAAACTAATTAAAAGAGGACTCTGGGTGTGTTTGGTATACCCTAATTTTTACAACTTCAAGCTCCTCCTATGACTTGGTATAACATTGTGTTTTTTCAGGTAGCCGTTATGGTGCTAGTTTGAGGAAGCAGATTAAGAAGATGGAGGTCAGTCAGCACAAGAAGTATTTCTGTGAGTTCTGTGGAAAGTTACAGCTTTGCTTCTATGTGTTATTTGATAGTTTTCTGGACCGTGTATTCATAGTTGCATTGATAATAATGTTAATTAGATTCTGGCGTTGTAGTACGCTGTGAAGAGGAAGGCTATTGGTATTTCGGGTTGCAAAGATTGTGGCAAAGTCAAAGCAGGGGTTGCCTACACAGTGAAGTAATTTCTATCTAAAAATTCAGCTAAAACATGCTGAAGTTCAGCAAATATAGAACAAAACTTCAGTTAGTAGAATGCTTAAGTTCAGTAATTACAAACAAAAACTTCAGTCAACACTAAGTTTACGCAAAAAACTTCAGCTAAAACATGCTGAAGTTCAGCAAATAGAGAACAAAACTTCAGCTAGTATGACTGTAGGACAAAAACTTCAGCTTATTTAGTGCTGAAATTTTTACAAATGAACTAAATAACTTCAACATCTTCTGCCGATTTCGAAAAAGCTTTACGACAAAACTATTGAATCCAGAACAAAACTTCAGCTAAACATGCTGAAATTCAACAAATAGAGAACAAAACTTCAGCTAGTAGAATGCTTAAGTTCAGTAATTACAAACAACTTCAGGGCGATCTACTAGAATGCTGAAGTTTGCATGGTTGCCTTTGCTACTTCAGGCCCGTATGCCTGAAGTTTACGCGAAAAGTGGGTACGCTTGCAATTCTTTTTGCAGAACGGGCATAAGTTAAAACGTGACCCAAAAAGTGGGTATAGATGCAAATCCCCCTATAACATCATGCGTAATTATTCTTGGGCTAATACATAAATACTTGTCCAACTTGTTCTGTTTTCCGACATCTCAACTTTGCAGCGTCATATTATCGTTAAAATAGCACGTGCTAGCCATTTTTCGGACTGGTCATTGAAAAATAACCAATGTTTGCCAAGTCATTGAAAAAAAGACCGGTCCAGCATAATATGATGGAGTTCGATGCACCTGTGTATGAACTTCCAGCATATTATGTTGGAACTCCAACACGCGGAATGTTCCAGCATAATATACTGGAGATTCGAGCACCTGTGTATGAACTTCCAGTATAATATACTGGACCGGTATACTTTGCTGGAACTCCAGTATAATATACTGGAATTCCAGTATACTATAAAACAAGCTTTAAATATAATATGAGCGAAATTACAACTTGAAATTGGAACATTAAGTACTAAAAAATACTCCCTCTGTTTCAATTTATGTGAACCTGTTTGACTGGGCACGAAGTTTAAGAAAAAATGAAAACTTTTGGAATTTGTGGTCCAAACAAGTCAAAATGGGGCCCAGAATATTTGTGTGGTTGTAAAAGCTTCTCATTAAGGGTAGAATTGGTAGTTTAAGCTAAATTGTTTCAAATTTAAAAATGGATCATTCTTTTTGGAACGGACCAAAAAGGAAATAGGTTCACATAAACTGGAATGGAGGGGAAGTAGTTAATTATAATTTGACCTATTCAGAAACCGCCGCTGCCACCCCCACCACAACTACTACCACTGCTGCCGTCATGACCACCCCTCCACCCAAACTACCACCACTTTCTTTGAAAGCCACCACTACTCGTATTACATGTTATGCTGGTCAGAGTAGCTTTGGCAATAGCACCATCATTAGTTTGATGGGCAAAAACTCTATTTTCTTGGCTTGCTATATCGGTTCCTGCAGTAAGCTCGTCATTTTTCTGCTTCTTGCTGGAACTAAATGCACAGCAAATAAAGTAGACAAGAAACGCCACACACTCAGATAGAATCGAGAAAAGTATCATAACAGATTCTTCCATGTTAATTTTTGCCCTCACAAACTGTTAGAAAAGTTGCAAGAATAGAAGACTGCGACTTTGACCGTCCGTGTAATCACTATCCTTAAGGAATTTATCAAAAAGGGCAGTCCAGTGCACAAGGCATCCCGCGTTCACGCAAAATGGGGGAAGGGTCGCAACCGAAGGAGTGTGATGTAGACAGTCTACCCTCATGCAAGCATTAATGGCTGCTTCCACGGTTCAAACGTGTGATCTATAGGTCACTTGGAGACAACTTTACGGTTGCTCCAAGACTCCCTTTCCCTTAAGCAATGAAATTTAAGTTCAGAAAAATTTGTATTTCCACAAAAACACGTTGAGAATATTTAAGAGTGAAGAAAAGAAAGGAAAATGTGATTGTAGTAGACCCCTTTTTTATTTTTTTGGGAATAACCATCCTTACCTTCTCAACAACTATAGCTGTACCACTAGCACAAACAATAAGAACTTGGAAGAAATTTCAAGAAGACTGTTGCCTGTTATTATTGTGAGCTCCAGTTAGTTAGTGGTCGTTAGTGTGTTAGTTAGTCGATTAACACTGTACACTTAGTGCCAGCTCACGCCCAGATCATAAGTTAAAGTCAGTTAGTTAGTTAGCTTAGACTCATTACTTGTACACCATAAATACTCTGTATTCCATAGAATGAGATTAATAGAATCATGTTGCAATTCTTGCTTCTTCTTCATTTCTGTGCTCTAGAAGCTTCTGCCATTATAGCAGTTTAGATTTCCTGGAAATCTGCTCAGTGTGAGTGCAGATTTTAGCATGGTATCAGAGCAGGTACGAGTCAATTAGATTCTCAGTCATCGATCGATCCTTCGACATCATTTTTCAATTTTCTCTAAGATCGTTGAATGCGAGATTCAGTCATGGTGGAATCAATAATTTTGTGTACACATCCATCCTATCTAGGTCCATCAGATACTCCATGTGTCGTTTTGATCCCTGTGAAACTCACAGGATTTGAGAATTACAGGTTGTGTAGTAGGGCGATGAAAATTGCCCTGCTTGGGAAGAGAAAGCTAGGGTTTGTGAATGACACTTGTACGAAGGAATCATGTACTGCAGAGCTACAAGAGCAGTGGGAGATTTGTAATTCCGTTGTTCTCTGATGGCTCATGAAAACAGTGTCCACAGAACTCCTATGTGGAATTGCATGTACTTCAAATACTCACATCGTGTGGGAAAACTTGAGAGAGAGATTTGATAAGGTGAATTGCATGAGAATTTTCCAGCTGCATCGAGCCATTGCCACTCACTCACAAGGTACAGATTTTGTTTCATGCTATTTCAAAAAATTAAGGGATTTGTGGATGAGTATTGATGCTATGGTACCCAAGGCCAATTCAAGGGACTATGTTGATCATTTAGAGCAGCAAAGATTGTTGCAATTCCTTAGTGGATTGAATGACTCTTATGACCAAGCAAGAAGGCAGATTCTCATGAAGTCAAATGTTCCTTCTATCAATCAAGCTTATGCAATGGTGATTGAAGATTAATCTAGACAATGTGGTATGGGTGCAATGAGTGATAAGAATGAGCCAGTGGCTATGCAAGTTGGTCGTGGTCAAGGCTACAAAGGAAAGAAGCCTTCTCTGCAGTGTGAACATTGTGTCTACAAAGGCCACAACAAAGAAAATTGCTATAAGCTCATTGGATATCCTGAAGACTTTAAGGGAAAGAAAAGATTCAATCAACCTAGTACTAGGCAATTTGGTCGAGGAACTCCACACTTTAATGCTGTCAACAATATTTCTAGCAATGTAGGTAGTGGAAATAATGCAGGTAATGCAGGTTCTCAGAATCGATGCTCTTCTAGCTATGGCTTGTAGGATGCTTTTGCTGGGAAGAGACAATTCTTCACAGAGGAGCAATACAAGCAGATCTTAGCATTGTTGAACAAGGAGCCATCTGATAATGAAGTCAATATGGTAGGTATTACAGCTTGATTCATATCCAAAAGTATTACAAGTGAGTGGATTATGGACTCAGGTGCCACACATCTCATAGTTGCATCTAAGGATTTGTTAAGAAATGATAACACTAGGAAGGAATCTAAAGACACAGTATATTTGCCTACTGGAGATAAGATTCCTATTTCTCATACAGTCCATGCATCTTTATTTGGTATTGAGGTTATAAAAGATGTCCTATATGTACCAAATTTCAAATTTAACCTTCTGTCAGTATCTAAACTCACAAGAGAACTAAAGTGTTTGGTGAATTTTTTCCCGGACTTTGTCCTTTTTCAGGATCTTTACAGTGGAAGAGTGAAGGAAATTGGTAAGGAGACATGTGGTTTGTACATTGTCAAAGGTAGCAGTAATAATAACAGTAGAGGTTATAATGTAGCAGCAACAATCGCAGTGAATGAGTGCAGGTTATGGCACCAAAGGTTCGGTCACCCCTCAGCTTCAGCCATGAAGAATATGGATTGGTTGGGAAGCACCGTAAATAATGATATTCTGAATAATTGTCATGCGTGTTCTAAACAAACTAGATTGTTGTTTCCTACTAGTGTTTCTTGGGCAATATCTCCTTTTGATCTTGTCCACATGGACCTATGGAGCCCTTATAAAACACCTACCTATGACAAGAAGTATTACTTTCTTACTACTATGGATGACTTTAGTAGGTTTACTTGGATTCATTTATTGCAACTTAAATCTGAAATAATTGTTGTAATTAAAAACTTCCTGTCAATGGTAAAAAACCAGTTTGGAGTAATGGTAAAAGTGTTAAGATCTGACAATGGCATAGAGTTCTTCAACTCACAGTGCAATGAGATGTTACAGAGTTTTGGAATATTGCATCAATGTGCTCACACTCCACAACAAAATGGAGTTGTGGAGAGAAAGGACAATCACATCTTAGATGTAGCAAGAGCACTAAGATTTCAATCAAAATACCAATTAGATACTGGGGCATCTGTGTAACTACTGTAGTATATCTAATGAACAAGATGCTTTCCTCAGCTATTAAAGGAAAAAGTTTGTATGAGATGTTATATACCAAGCCTCCATCCTTGACTCATCTAAGAGTATTAGGGTGCTTGTGTTTTGCTTCACTTGTTCCCAAGAGAGATAGGTTTGATGCAAGAGCAAACTCATCAGTCCTGATGGGATATTCAGAGAGACAGAAGAGGTCTCCTACTGGAACTTGCTACCAAACGAATATTTGTGAGTAGGGATATAGTGTTCAATGAGTCTATTTTTCCTTTTGCAACACTACAGGAGTCCACCACCAATCCCAACTCTTCTGTTGACACCTTGGATTCTGGCATTTTTGATATTGGAGTACCATCTACAAGTGCTGCAGACAAATCACAAGGCTCAAATCAAGGTCCAGATGTAGATCAAGGTTCAACTGTACCTACAGCTGACAATACAGTTGAAGACAATGCAAAGGAGGAGGATGAGTTGCAGGAAGGTTCAACATCAGAAAATATCGCTCCAGTCATGCATATAGATGACACTCATGTTCTTAATCAAGACATTGCCACTAATGTTGCACATTTTCCACTAAGAAAATCTTCTAGGACTTCCACACAGCCTGTTTGGCTAAGAGATTATGTTACAACACAGAAAGGCACCAGTAAGTACCCATCACCAACTACATATCCTATGGCAGTGTCACACCAAAATACCAAAGCTACTTGGCCAAATTTTCTCATTGGTAGAGCCTAGATCTTTCAAACAGGCTGCAAAGGATGCTAGGTGGTTTGAAGCATTGAGACAAGAAATCAAGGCTTTGGAGGATAATAAAACTTGGGAAGTTGTAGACGTACCATCAGGGTAACACACTGTAGGATCCAATGGGTATACAAGATCAAGTACCAAGCAAATGGGGACATTGGAAGGTTCAAGGCTTGACTTGTTGCCAAAGGGTTACAATGTTGGTGTGACTCAGATTGTGGGCAGCTTGCCCTAATACAAAGAGATCAATGGCACGTTATGTGGTCAAATTTAGTGATTCCCTCATTTTATGGAAGTCAAAAAAAGCAGCAAACATTTTCCAGAAGTTCGAGTGAAGCTGAATATCGTAGCATGGCTTCAGCTGTAGTAGAGGTCACTTGGTTACTTGGTCTATTTCAAGAGCTGGGGGGTTATTCCCAAACTTCCTGTTATGGTGCAATGTGATAGCAGATCTGCTATGCAATTGACTGCTAATCCTATTTTTCACGAACAAGCGAAATATGCCATTTTATTTGTGACAAGATCAAGGATGGGTGGTAAAATTTGTCTATGTGCATTCTAATGATCAACAAGCTGATTTACTCACCAAGAGTCTCTCTCAAGCTTCGCATGTTCATCTTCTCAACAAGCTTGGTGTGCTGAATATATTGCACCCTTCAGCTTGAGAGGGAGTATTGTGAGCTCCAGTTAGTTAGTGGTCGTTAGTGTGTGTGATAGTCGATTAACACTGTACACTTAGTGTCAGCTTACGTCCAGCTCATAAGTTAAAGTCAGTCAGTTAGTTAGCTTAGCCTCATTACTTGTACACTATAAATACTCTGTATTTTCAAAGAATGAGATTAAAAGAATCATTTTGCAATGCCTGCTTCTTCTTCATTTCTGTGCTCTAGAAGCTTCTGCTAAGAGCAGTTTAGAGTTCCTGCAGATTTGCTCAGTGTGAGTGCAGATTTTAGGAGTTATATATTGAGGTCTTTTGGTTTCTGATCTTACGTAATTTCTGCATGGACATACGTATTTGCACATGAAATTTGGGAACATTAATACAACTTGACTTTTTTTTTTTAATATCCAACTTGAGTCGTCGTTGTCTTTCCTGAAATTTACATCTGAGTCATACTGGGCGAAGGACAACCTTTTAATAATCTTTTAGAATAGTAGTATTCATTAACAGATCATGTCTTAAACTTCTTTCGGACATTGTAGGTTTACGTCAAAAAGTGACGTGTACCCACCTCTTTTTTTGGCTGCTTTTGTTTCTTTTGTAAATTTAGAGAACGCACATGATAGAATATCACAAAATGTCCTTCGATCAGTGATGGAAAAGAAAGGAATCCCTATTAAATATTTCATCTATTTTAATTTATGTGACATAGTTTAACTCAGTACGAAGTTTAAGAAAAAAATAAAGACTTTTGAAACTTGTGATATTAAAAACTTACAAGTAAAAGTTTTTGCATGACTTTTAATTTGTGTGGCTATAAAAGCTTCTCGTTAAGGGTAAAATAACAGTTTAAAGTTAAATTATTTTCAATTACAAAATGTGTCATTCTTTTTCGAAGGGACTAATAAAAAAGTGTGTCACACAAATTAAAATGGAGGGAGGACAGTCCGGTGCACAAAGTATCCCGCATTCGTGTAAGGGCCGCATACCAAGGGTGTGATGTAGATAGTCTACCTTAATAAGAATATAAATGGCTGCTCCCACAAGATGTACCTGTGAACAATAAGTCACACAAAGAAAACTTTATTGTTTCTCCAACTCCCCGATCGTAAATTAAAATAGAGGGAGTACTATATAAAAGAAAACTTTATTGTTTCTCCAACTCCCCGATTGTGAATTAAAATAGAGGAAGTACTATAAAAATGGTAGCTACAAAGGATATATGTGAAGGAGCTGTCACTAGTGTGAAAATAGTAGTAGGAGATGCATATGAGTTTTTCATAATAGTGGATGGTCTGCACCAGTGATCAACATAAAGACCCTACTTGCTTACCCTCGTTTGGATGAGCTAACCAACACAATATAATATAAGGTCCCAAAATAAATACTATTTGATGATGATATTGTGTAAATTGACAAAACTAGGTAGGGATCAACTGAAAGCTTGGACTATAGAGAAGCACCATAGAGAGTATAATTTTAGGATGAGTAGAAATAAGACTGAATATATGCATTGCAGTTTAATTAGCATGAGAAGTGAAGAGTTCATGAAAGAAGAGAGGGAATTACGATACCAAACTACAAGCAATATAGATTAGCTCGTTCAAGAGAATGTAATGATAGTGAAGATGTTATTCGAAAATGAGAAGTACTATCAGGGTGTAATGTGATATATTAATACCTCCCAAAATGAAAGGTAAGTTCTATAGAATATTTATAAGGCCGACGACAATATTATAATATAGTAGTGAATGCTAGGCCGTTAAGTCCAACATCTCCATAAAATGAGTGTTACAAAGATGCAGATGCTAAGATGTATGTGCGGTCATACAAGGTCAGATTATAAAATTAAAAATTATCACACTTTCTAGGTGCAAGTAAGGCGCATTGAGAATAAAATGAGAGAAGGTCGCTTAAGATGGATTGATCATATCCTACATCTACCTACACATGCACTGGTATGTAGGTGTGAAACTCTTGTTGGTGATGATTTAAAAAAAAAGGATGAGGTAGACCTAAGTCCACATGAAAGGAAGTTGTCTCAAAAGACCTATAAATCTTTAGAATCGATGCAAACTTGGCTAAAAATAGGACACAACGAAAGAAAAAATCCATATAGGTGTGTCCCAAAAAAGGGTACAATTGAATTTGAATCGTGGTTTATAGACACGTGGATTAAATTGATAGGATAAAATAAAGAATGAAGAGAAAAGCAAGTACAATAATAATAATTGTATAAAATACAAACCTGGGTTTTGGAATGTTTCCACCAGGATCAGGAGTAAATGGAAAACCTCGATGACACTTGTATAAAGCTTCAGAGAGGGAATACTAGACTTTTTCTATTAGTATCTCTTCCTCCCTTGCAACACAATGTACGCCTTTATTTATACTAGAGCCATGGGTGTAGGAACTACCAATTAATTGCTAATATTAATGCTACAATAAAAGGTAGTAAAAGAATATTAAAAGGTAATAAAGCCTAATAAAGTCCAATAAAGGCTAATAAACACTAATAAAGACGTGAGGAATCTTGAGGGTTTTTATAACGTTTCTGCAACGTCATAACTTGAATTGATGCTTCTTTTTTGGTTACAGACTTGTATCCGATCTCAATATCTTACCTGACCACAGGTTTGTATTTGGTGTGAACATGGTTGAATCACTACTAATTGACATATGTTGCTTTCTAATTTACCCATCTTCTGATATTGATTTCTATCGTGTACAGATAGTCCGTCCCCCTCCCCCGTACTTTCTGGTTACTCACTATGATGTGCCCGGCAAGTGCAAGTTTTCCATCATCGTTACTGCCTAATTGGAAACCTTGCTGGAAAAATCCAATCGGGACAAAAATCGAGCGAAGGAAAAAAGAGTGCAGAACTTAGAGATTCAAATGAAAGCTCGACCACTTATTATTTCGTCGATGACCAATTGGTACTAAAAAAGTACTACCATTATAGAAAGCTTGATCTTGAATTTTCAATGTTGAATCGGAACTTTTAATATTTGATTTTTGGCTCTTAGGTTTTTAGTTATACCCAAAAACTTTTCTTTGAGTTTTGACTCCTAGGTTTTTAGTTGTACCCAAAAATATTTCTTTGAGTTTTGACTCTTGGGTTTATTAGTTGAACCTGAAAACTTTTATAACCCCAAAACATTCGAGATCAGGGACTTTAATGACCAGGAATTTTATACTTCTGGTTTTGATAAAGTCCAGGAATTTGATGCCTTCGGTTAACTTTACTACTAGGAAACAAGACATCTAATCTTTAGCCATTTTATTGGGTGGATTCATAAGAGAGGACCCTTATTTTTACTGTGCTTATGAAGAGGACGTCTCCTGTTCACCCAGGATATTATTTGGATTTGTAATTTATTTCTTGCTTCTAAGTATGAGCAAATATTAAGAATAATTTTGTTCATTCAAACATATGCGAGAATGTTTTTGGAAAGTGCAAGTTTTGTTTCAATCCATTCATACACAAGTGTTTACAACTTTGCATACACGATAGTTAATATGAAATGAACAAAAATACCTTGCAAGAGTATTTTGGACATACTGGCATTTATTGAGTCTAGCTAATTTTTAGTTCTGATTTCTTCTATCCCCGGGGGCTGATTTGGCAGTACCCAGTCTTTTTCTTGATTCATGAGCCGGTTCAGGCTATCGCTAATATCCTGTACGGATTGTTCCGGATCCATCTTTAGATGGTTCCGCTACTTATTATTGTATTTACTGTTGCTTTGATGCAACAGTCCCCAACATTCATAAACGTTCTTGTCTTTCATCGAAGTTATTTTCCGGTGACTCGCTTCGTGTATGCTCAGGCCTCATGTCAGTCCGCAATGTTGATGGGTATGATTCAAACAAGTGTCTTGAATGCCTCCGATCAAAGTTCGGTTGACCTTGATTCCGGGCTATAGAAGATGTCGATATAACTACCTGATCATTTTCTGCGCGAATTTTTGACTGGTACCTGTTACGAACATCTGCCCAAGTTGTTGCGTGAAATTCTAACAAGCTTTCCTTTAACTTCCTTAAGGTGTCAGAGCTTAAGGGATTGAGACCCTTGGTAAATGGTTCTCCTACCTATTCATCCGTGCCGGCAACAACTTGCGTTCCCTTTGGAACCTTATCATGAACTCTCGCAAGAACTCTAAGTCTCGTTGGATGATTCTGAAAATATATGCTTTCCTAGCTAGAACTTTCCTGGCTCCAGCGCGAGCTTTAATGAAAGAATCTGCAAGCATTTCAAAAGAATCAAAATTAGTGTTCATGTAAAAGTGAATACCATGTTAAATCCTTTTATTAGGGTTTTGCCAAATTTCTTTAATAAAACTTAGTCGATTTTATGCGGAGTCAAATCATTTCACTTCAAAAAATTTGTGATGTGTTCCTGTGGATTCGATGTTCCATCGTATTTTGAAATATCCGACATTTTGAGTCTTTTTGGAATCAACTCCGGAGATGCATTGAATTTGAATGGCAACTGTATATACATCATAGAATCTCGGCCCTTTAGAACCGGAGGTTCTCCTGGATTCTGATCTATCCGAGCATAAATTCTTTAGCATTCTGGTCTATTCGTTTATTCATTTCCTTCATGAATCTCATAATCTTGGTTTTGAAAGGGTCATTTGTGCTATTGTCGTTCTCGGATCCTCTACCGATATCACCAGCTTGATTGTTGTTTCTTCTGAACTTCCCCCCGACAATGACGTTACTGGTTCTTGGTGCCGTTTGATTTATAGGGACGTCGGGAGGGACTCGAACTCCACCATTTGAATTATTTGAAGTTCGTAGTATTGCTTGTTGAAGAACAATCATTATCTGATCCTGTCTTGAGAGATGATCCAAGATCTCTCTTTGCTGCGCTCTAAAAACTTTAACAGTATCGATACCAGGTTCATCATTCATATCATCAGGGTTAGGACTCCTTGCTCGCCGAATATTTCTTTCTACCCGGTTAGGAGTTGACTCATTCCCATCGAAGCAGGTTTCACTAGTTGAACCATCATATTGATTTCCATAATGGAAATTGTCCACTGGCTCATCATTGTAGTTTGTTCCAACATTGAGCGAGTCATTTTGTGCCATAATTGTAGTATGCTTAAAACAGAAAAAAAAACTTTAAAGCACATTAGTATAATATGAACATATCAAAATAACACCACAATTGTCTATGTTCCACGGTGGACGCCAAACTGTTTAACGAAAAAATGGTACTGTTGAATTTGTATCGCGGTTTATAGACACGTGGATTGAATTGATTTGATAAAATAAATTAATGAAGAGCAAAACAAGTAAAATAAGAATAATTGAAGAAAATACAAACACGGGCTTTGGAATGTTCCCACCGGGATCAGGAGTAAAAGAAAAACCTCGATGACACTTGTATAAAGCTTCAGAGAGGGAATACTAGACTTTTTCTATTAGTCTCTCTTCCTCCCTTGCA
Source organism: Nicotiana paniculata (assembly GCA_005239505.1). NCBI lineage: Eukaryota > Viridiplantae > Streptophyta > Magnoliopsida > Solanales > Solanaceae > Nicotiana > Nicotiana paniculata. The sequence continues at coordinate 31,304 of ML345876.1, read as the reverse complement.
ACGGAATGTACGCCTCTATTTATACTAGAGTTATGGGTGTAAGATCTACCAATTAAATATTAATGCTACAATAAAAGATAATAAAAAGATAGTAAAAGAATATTAAAGGGTAATAAATCCTAATAAAGACTAATAAAGACGGGAAGAATCTTGGAGTCTTCTGTAACGTTTCTGTAACAATCATATCTTGAATTAATGCTTCTTATCCGGCCGCAGACTTGTATTCTGTGTCAATATCTTACTCGGCCACAAATTTGTATTTGATGTGAACGTGATTGAATCATTGTTGATTTACACGCGTTAGCTTTCTAATTCACCCATCTGCTGAGATTGATTTTTACGATATACAACATGTGATATCTATTAGTTGAGAATATATTTTAGACTCGTTAAACAACTTCTAATACTTGTTAATTTTTCTTAATTAAAGATACACATAAACTGAGAATCAGTGCTATCTAGAATCTGTGAGTAAACCTTTTTTTACTACTACAATTTGGAATTTCTTTTTCCTATTGGAGCTTATGACATATGACATTTTCAAGGCTTAGTTTTGAGAGATCAAGGAGAATGAAAAAGGTAGCATCGCTAATATTGATGGTTTCCTTCTTAGATAAAGATCAAAAATAAAATAAGGGAGCGTGGATTACTAATTTCAGCAAAGTTCACGAATAAAATTGACTTTTTCCTAATATGTTTCTCACGTGTCACACTTACATGGAAATTTAAACTAATCAGCATAAATGAAATTTGGCAGCTAGAGCTCTGTTAGTAATAAATGACATAAATGATACTTTTAGTTAACATTTCTAAAGCAAAATTTTAAGCGATACTAAGAAAATTTTCACAAATCATTATTGTTTAGTGGTTATTAACTAATTTTAATTATCATTTACTACATTACTTTCTATAACTATGTTTTCAGCAACTTAATGAATAAATTTGAACTTTTTCTCCATCACTATGAACTTTCAATCGTACATGCAATCATTCATAATTTCATTTACACACCTTTCGGAAGTCCATTCCCAATTCGAAACAACATACAAATAAAAGAAATTTAAAACAACAAAAAGGATAAGAAGAAACGAAAAAGGAAAGAAAACAACAAGAAGAGGAAAATTAAAAGCCATGCTAACTAGACGGCCGGCTAGTGTCCAAATCATCACTAACCTCCACATCCACCACAACCGCCGCCACAACCGCCACCGTTGACACCACCGCCACCACAACAACAACCATGGTTCGCACCAGAATTGTCCGTACCACCACCTCCAACTGCCGCTCCACAACCACCACTAATATTGCTATTACCCTTCCGTTTATCTTCAGTACTGCTACTTGCCACCGCAGTGCCGGCTACTGCAGCACCAGCCCCGGCCAAAACAACCATATTTCCGTCTTTTGTGCCGCCGTAATAGCTAGTGGTGCTCTTCTTCTTTGTACCTATTTTTACGTCAGATCCTTTTGGCTTCTTAATCCTTCCTCGGCCGGTGCATAAGCAGCAGTATAAATTACAAGCCGTGAAAGCTATAGAAGCGAAGACTATGAACACTATAACGTATACTTTCATATTCTATCCTCCTTTGAATTGATAAACGAAGAGGACAATTGCCTCTTTATATTCAACTCCTTGTATTGACTTCCTATTTAAAACCTAGCTATAAAGTCAAGTTACGATTCAGGTTTTCTTTATCTATATCAATATTTTACGACGAAGTTCATAGNCCACTTTGGGACCCCCCCCCCCCCCCCTCTTTCTTTTTAAACACTTTATGTTGTAAAAAAAAAAAAAAAAAAAAAAAAAAAAAAAATTACACTATCATATGCATTACTAACATGTTACTCCTATAACAAGTAATTTACCTTATTAGTATTAGGCTACCAAATTAAGCTGATTATCATTAAATACAGAAATTAACGGCAAAGAAATTTCAATGCTAATAGCAAAAATCCATTGCTAATCACATTTAATGACTAATTATCAAAAGTCCTATTTAGCAACGGGTTATTTAGCGATTATGGATAGCAACGTATTACCAAAACAATCGTCTCTTATTTTATTTAATATATACACAATTATATGTTTATTATATTATAGATCTTACATTAACCTAATGGTATAAAATAATTATGTTATATCAGTATACAGAAGTTAAACTCTATTCTCTTTAATGCAGATGGTAACTTTGTTATGATCTTAATCGTTAGTCAAATCACTTAGGACTATTCATAACCTTATAACATTCTTTTCTTTTTCCTTAATTTTCCCCTTTAAGGTAAAATATGAAGTCAAAGTCAACCGCGACAGATCCCTACGACATGGCTGTTGGCTAAGATTTCAAGTTGCTAGTGTATCGTGAGTTGTAGTTAAGAAGGAGAAAAGAGAGAGCAAAAAGTCAACAATCACGAAGAGATTCGTTATAGAGGTTTCCGAGCAACTTCTTCCCATTTAAGGCACTAAAGAAAAAAACATTCTAGCTATGGTAAGTATATACATTAAAAATCATTTCACGGCTTTTTAATAGTTTCTAGATTATGTATCTATGATTCATTTGAATCAAATGTTTAATCAAATTAAGGATTTTAACAAGAAATGGAATTTACGAAAATAATAGTTATATTATTATTATTATTATTATTATTATTTTATTATCCATACTATATTAAAAGCAGGAACACACTTAGCGAAATATTGTTCGCTTTTTTTACCCTTCGTAAGTGCATTTTAAGTTAGATAAAATTGTAAATACAAATAAAATTCTTCTTTGGAAAAAAAAAATCGTAAAAATGAAAAGAAAAGAGAATAACTAAAAAAACCCCCCAAAAAGACGCGTGAGTTGAGAGCTCTGGTGACAGGCGATTTGCGAAGACTGCCTCTCGAAGCTTTCACGAGCCTTTAATGGCTTCTCCGGCCACTGGCCAGCCTCCTCCTGAGGTTGGTCAGTCATCAAACACCTCCTCACAGCCCCCCAATCCATAACAAACCCTAATCCAATCCAAAACTATGCGCAATTACTACAACCCAAAGCATTGAATGCTCCCATGCAAACCCTAGCAAACTGCCTGTCAAAACTGTGGAATTTCTTCATGGTGAGCCTATTATCAAGTGGAAGAAGCAAGAAGTTAAGCAATAAATCATCCAACAAGGTTTGCAATTAGCAGTTCTTGGTAAATTTTCTTATGGAAAACCTGTCATCAATGAGTTATGTAAGGTTATTCCTATTCAATGTGAATTGAAAGGAGCTTGTTCTATTGGATTAATTGAGGATAATCATGTGTTAATAAGATTGTCTTTGCTGGAAGATTATGTTAATTTATTGTCTAAGTATGCCTTCTACCTCAAAGCCCAAGGTGATATGTGGCAGATGAGGTGCATGAAGTGGATCCTTGGTGGAAACCTAATGAAGGGACTCCTATTGTTGTAGCATGGATAAGTTTTCCAGAACTGCCGCCAAATTTTTTGGTAAGGAATGTGTTTTTTCTCTAGCTAGTGCAGTTAGGAACCCCTTACATGTTGATCTTGCACTCAGAATGGTACTCAACCTAGTTGTGCTAAGGTAAAGGTTGAGATTAATTTTCTAGCTAAGTTTCCTCAACGTATTAAGATAGTTGAGGAAGAAGATGAAACTGGACCTGAAGAGTTCAAGCGGATAAAAATTAAGTATGAATATGTGCACAAGTATTTTAGAACTTGCAAGAAACAAGGCCACAATAAAGTTGAATGCTAGGTAATTCACCCAGAACTGCACAAGAGTTGTGATGACAAAGAGGAGGAACAAAATGCTGGAAAGAAGCTAGTTGGTACTGCTTCCAATTCAACTAAGGTTTGTCAAGTGGAAAAATGGTTGGGAAACCAATAACAAATAATGCCAAGTATAGAACAAGTACCAACATGATAATAGGGGTCACATAATTGATGATATATAAGGAAAGGAAGCTGACAAAGGTAAGGGAAAGGCCAATGTTGATGTAGTTACAACCAAGAACAAATTTTATGCATTATAGGTGGAAGAAGCTGATCACCCTACTTTGAGGATTACTGAAGGCGAAGGTGAAGACAAGAGCAATGATAAAAAGAAGGAATAAAGTGAGAATCTATCCAAGAAAGTGCAGGAGAAGGAGAAGGTGCATAATTCTGGAAGTTCCAGCCCTAATCCTAATGGCAGTGGGATTAAGCTATCTAGGAAAGAAGGAAGTTCTAATCCTACTGGAGGAGGGATTCAAAAACTTGAGGAACAAAGGCGTGTGAAAAAGGAAGTTGTGGAGAAGGTTTTGGAAAAAGAGGAAAATGGGAATCCTACTCCTACTGGGATGTTAAATCTTTAAGGGATGGAACTAGGTCAGTGGCAAAAGAAGGAAAGTTCAATCCTTCTGGCGATGGGATTCATAATGTGGCAGCTGATTTAACTCCTAGTCCTATTGGTAATGGGAGTAAGGATGATTTAAGGAAGGAAAGATAGTAGATTGGGTGCCTATAATATTTGGGGTAGCTCGAGAAGACATAAATCTCACAACCAATTATTCATGTTAAGAAATTCCCTCACAAACAGTTGATGATAGTTCAAGGGGAACTGAAACATATGAGACTACTACTGATGCAAGGAAAACATAGGGTGATGAAGTAAAGGAGCTGGAGATCACCAATGCAGATGGTTTGAATGGTAATTACGATGACCTAGATAGCAATCCACAAGACCTAACGGAGGGTGGTATTGATGATCTAGCTACAGTAAGCCCTAGCAGTCCAACAACTATGGTTGAAGATAATGGGAGTTCCAAGTTGGAGCATTCAATTCCATCAACTAGAGGTGTTAAAGGATCATAAAAGGAATCTAGAAATCATGATGGATCAGCTCATGCAACATTGGACATGAAACAGTCCAATGGAACAGTAAACCGTAGAAAAACTAGGGAGATTTTGGCCACTGTTGATGGTGTTCAAGTGTACTTTTTACGGAGTAATCAAGTTAAGTATGTTAATATGGAGGTATTGAATGATAAAGTAGGGTCAGACCAACAAACAGTCGATGGGAAGGGTAGTGATCCCAATGGAACAATAAATTCTGGGCAGACTGCTATAGTGATTCCTAGATTAGGCAGTGTTTATGAGCTTCAATTTGGAATGATGCAAGATGCTGTAAATTCCATGGATCATAACAAATTGAATAAAGAGCTAGATGAGCATACCAAAGGGCCACTTGAGCAAGCAATTGTTCCAAGAACTTCAGGAGCTTTAGTGTGGTGACCCAAGGGGTCATTTTATGAATTTAGACTCCGTTCTAGGCTTATTATCCATAAAAGATTAATTTTAACTACCTCAATTTGCGCGCACAGTCTGGGCGTAAAATCGAAAAGCTTTTATGTGAAAATATAAGAAATAATAATTTTTAGAATTAAAAAAAATTAGTTTTAGTTGACTTGTGTCAACATTTGAGTAAATGGACTTGGATCTGTGTTTCGACGATCTCGGGAGGTCCGAAGTAAAATATGGGACTTGGGCGTATGCTCTGAATTGAATTCCGAGGTACCAAGCCTTAGAAATCAATTTTTAAAAGAAATTATTTTGCTGAATTATTAATGAAATAAAGAAATGAATTAACGTTTGAAACCGTTGGTATCAGACCCGTATTTTGGTTCCGGAGCTCGATACAGGTTTGATATGATATTTTAGCCTTGTCTGCAAAATTTGGTGAGAATCAAAATTTATTTGACGTGATTCGGAGGTCCGGTTGATAAATAATGAACTTTAAGTGTTCTTGAGAAAAATAATGAGTTTTGAGGTTTAATTCATAGTTTTACATGTTATTTTCACGATTTGATCGCACGAGCAAGTCCGTATGATGATTTTAGACTTGCGTGCATATTTGGTTTAGGGCCCCGAGGGCTCGGGTGAGTTTCAAATAAGTTTGGGTTGTGTTGCGCTTGTTCTTTCTTATGCTTCGACGTCGTTTCTTCAAGCATAAATGATATCATATTGAACAAATGAGCTCCGATTTCTGCTTTGAATGAATTATTAGATCCGTATCGTAATTACGAACCCATAATAAAAAGAATCATTGAATTTGGACATCGTATGAGGATTTTATGGTCATTTTACTAAGGTTGCCAGATTTTTCAGGTTAATTACGAAATTGCCACTGACGGCGTATTAAAAATCTGCACTATTTGCAAATATTAAAACCTACATATCTCCTTGATTATAAGGTCAAATTGAGTGATTCAAAAGCCTAACTTGATTAGGAATCCGTTGGAGACATAAAAATTGAGTTTTGGGATCGTTTGGCGTGAGAAACGAGGCAGAATAGCTGGCAGAAAAGTATATATAAAACGGGCAAACTTCTTCTTCCTCAAATTTTCGAACCCCACAGCCCTAGGAACAAATTTCTTTACCAAATATCATCCCCAAGTCATAGGTAATCAATTCTAAACTTTACTCTTTCAATTACTCATTGTTTTTCATCACCTTTAAATCAATAACTAAGATTTTTCATAGTAAAAATTGAGGGTTTGGGTAGAATTAGAGAATTTTGTAAAAATCTAATTTTTACCTCGAATTGAGGTCGGATTTAGAAACTAATTGTATATTTGGGTTCGTAGGTGAATGGGTAAACGTAATTTGGTCCGAACCCCGAGTTTAGGCCAAACGGGCCCGAGGTCGGGTTTTCACTTTTTTGAGAAAACTTAGAAAAAATTATAATTTTCAATAAAATTCCTTAGCATTAATTGATTATATCGAGTTAATTATAATTAGATTCGAGCAAGTTAGAGCAAGATTCTAAAGGAAAAGCTATAATTGAGCAGTGAGTGGCCTACGAAATTGAGGTAAGTGCTTGGTTTAACCTTGACTTGAGGGAATATGAATCCCCACATATTGGTATGTGAATTTGCATGTGTGTGGTGTATAGGTGAGATGACGAGTATCTATGCACCACCAAATGGTCTGTTAAACATGATCCCTTTCTCGTTCCTAATTTAATTGATTCTTGTCTTAATTGTTCTTTGTTATTTTGTTGTAAATATTGTTGTGGTTATTTTGGAAAGAGTATTGGTTGTTTTAGCTGGTTTNATATATATATATTTCCTGTTGGTTTCATGGTTGAGAAGTTATTGATGATGTTTATGAGAAAAATACAGTTTCTTATTTATAATTGTTGAGACAAAAATATTATGAAAGACTTGGCCTAAATTGATATGAGATGTCTGGTGGGATCGGGTTGCACGCCGCAACAAGGAGTGGTACGGGTGGACAGGTGGGATCGGTTTCCACGCCGCAACAGGAGTAATAAAGGTCATATATTTAGGGAGAAGCAATAAGGGTGGACATGTTGGAGCAGGTTGCACGCCGCAACAAGGAGCGATAAGGGATGACATTTATATTTTTACTGATTTTAAAGAAAATAAAGATTTGAAAAGCTTAAATGTTTATTTTGTTGTTCTTCATATTTTGGCACTACTTTTATTTAAAGTTAAAGTTTGGAAACTTGGAAATTATTTGAGAATTGATTATAACTGAGACCTGGAAAAGGCGGCTAAATTATTTTATTGCTGTTGTAGTATTTATTTATTTAGATTTCCTTCTTGCTTTATATATTATTGTCACAGCTTATATTGCTAAAGCCCCGCCGTATCCTCGTCACTACTTCGTCGAGGTTAGGCTCGGCACTTATTCAGTACATGGGGTCGGTTGTACTGATACTACACTCTGCACTCTTTTGTGCAGATCCAAGTACTAGCCAGCAGTAGAGATTTCTAGAGCGTCCATCTATTCATTTGGAAACACGAGGTACATCTGCCGGCGTTCGCAGATCTCGAGAGTCTTCTCCTATTTTATATCCGCTGTTTTATTATATTCAGAACAATTATACTATTTATTTCAGCCCAGTATTTGTAGTATTCTTTAGTAGTTCGTGAATTGTGACACCAAACTCTGGGGTAGTTCTAGATTCATTTATAATATTAGTTTCGTGGCTTGGTTTAATTAATTAATTGTTTATTTCTCTTTATTATATTGAGAATCATTCATTAAAATTCAATAGACTCAGTTTGCTTTAGATTATTTTATTATATCTAAATGGATAGATAATGAAAAGTAGTTAATCGAATTCTAACATTGGCTTGCCTAGAAAATGTGGTTTTAGGCGCCATCACGATCCCTAAGGTTGAGAATTTGGGTCGTGACATTTAGGGGCTACACCAATGGCTTGTAAATCAGGCACTGATCAGATAATGCAACTACAACTAAATGTTCAATTGAAGACACCTTTACAGACTCTTCATGACTTAATCACATACAATGTGATACCTGTATATGGTGACACTATGCATCAACAACAAATGGAGGAAGAAGGAGAAGATGAGTCAACTGCTGGTAACTTTAGACAAGTGACAAGGGAAGCTGACTTATCACCTAGAGCTAGTGCAAAGAGAGGCAAGAAGACAAACAAATCTCAGAATAAAGAGCCACATCCACCTTCAAGAATTATGCCAGGGGGGCAGCTTCTCATACTAAATGATGATGATCAAGAGATTGATTTGGAATATTAGGTCTGTGAATATTCATCAGGCCTTCCCTAGGGTATTCAATATGCAAAGAGAGCACAACTTTTTTGTAATTGCTTTGATAGATCCATTTAAGAAGAAATGGTATATACAAAGATATAGAAGAAAACTGAATATGGAGACAACTTATGCAAACATTAATGGGAAGATATGGCTATTTATTTGTGCTGTGGTGGAATGGGAATTAGTTGTGGATATTGAAAAATAGGTGACTGTAAAAGTGTTTTACCATGACCTTGGCCAGCATATCATGATTACTTTTGTGTATGCAAAGTGTTCAGCTTTGGAGAGACTAGAATTATGAGATCATTTATATTACATGGGAAGTGTTATGGAGTTGCTTTGGCTTGTTGGTGGGGACTTTATTATGGTTTTACATAAAGATGAGAAGATAGGGGGGCTGCCAGTATATCCTCCTGAATATGAGGATTTTGTCTTTTGTGTTAACTCGTACAGATTGTTTGATCAAGGGTAAAAAGGGAGTCCATTAACATGGTGGAATGAGAGACCTAATGTTGAGTTCATATTCAAGATATTGGATAGTAATTTTGTGAATTTTTCATTCCAGAACATGCTGCCAACTATTGAAGTGGAACACGTAATCATAACTGGATCAGATCATGCACCATTACTCATGTCATGTGGGGAGCAGACCACTATTTTGTCAAACCATTCAAATTCTTGAACTTCTGTCCCAAACATGTTTATTTTATGGATGTGGTGAGACAAAATTGGACTGTTGATTTCATTGGAGACCCTTTTTAATGTTCAAGCATAAACTCAAGAAGCTGAAAGAAACATTGTCTAAGTGGAGTAGGGATACATTTGGTGACATATTCAAGCAGTTAGCTATATTGGAAGACATTTTTAGGGTGAAGGAGATGTTGTTTAAGGAGGAACCTACTATAGAGAACATGATTGTTCTTCAGAAAGCTCAATCAGAACTGAAAAAGTATATGAGTATAGAGGAGCAATATTGGAAACAAAAAGCTGGAATGCCATGGGTTGCTGAGGGTGATAGGAACACCAGTTTCTTTCATAATCATGTTAATGGCAAGAGGAAGAAGCTGCAATTGAAAAGGATTCAGAATGGAGGTGGAGCATGGCTGGAAGATCAAGAGCATATGGCTAAGGCAGCAAATGATTTCTTCAAAAGACAGTTCACAAAAGAGGGAGATCCTACTGACTTCTATGCTAGACAATGTCCCAGAAATGGTGACCATGGAGCAGAATTTGGAGTTTTGTAGATTTACAACCCTAGAAGAGGTCAACGATGAAATTTTTGAATTAAGTGGAGATAGTGCCAGTGGTCCTAATGGATTCACCGAACTATTTTATCAAACATGCTGGGAAGTGATATGCTATGACATTCACAATATGGTGCTTCATTTTTATGGAGGGGCAGGCTTGGCAAAGTCTATCACTCACACTAATTTGGTGCTACTACCAAAAAAGTCTAGGGTCCAAACTTTCTCATACTTAAGGCCAATAGTTTGAGAAACTTTATCAACAAGGTGATCTCTAGGGTTATTCATGACAGATTGGAGAGGTGTTTTCCTAGTTACATATCTCATAAGCAGTCTAGATTTTTGAAAGGAAGGATTATATTTGAAAACATTCTGCTCACTTAGGAGATTGTCACTAACATTAGGATGAGAGGTAAGCCCGCTAATGCGGTGATTAAACTGGATATGGAAAGGTGTATGATAGGGTGTCATGGAAGTATTTGATACATATGCTAAGAAGGATGGGATTTGCTGAACACTTTATCACTATGATTTGGAATCTTCTCTCTAACAATTGGTATTCAGTTTTGGTGAATGGGAAAGCATCAAGATTCTTCAAATCTACAATTTGGATGAATAAAGGACATCCTTTATCTCCTGCATAGTTCATATTTTCTGCTGAAGTTCTATCTAGATCTTTGACGAAACTGTTTGAAGATAAGTCTTTTATTGTATTTGGTTTGCCTAAATGGTCTGAGCCTTTGAACCATTTGGCATATGATGATGATATTGTTATGTTTGCCTCAGCTCATACTCCCTCATTGAGCAAGATTATGGCAGTATTAGGAGGCTAGGAGCAGATTTTGGATAACTGATTAACAAATCCAAGAGCTCTTATTACAAGCATAGCAATGTTGCACATGCCTTATTTCAAACAGTTGGTGATGCTACAGGATTTACTAGAGGGCAACTTCCATTCACATATTTAGGATTCCCTCTTTTTTATAGAAGAAGAAAGGAGTACTATGATGACCTTATCAAAAAGGTGAAGGCCGAGTTACATGCTTGGAAAGGCAAACTGCTTTCATTTGGTGGAAAGGCAACTATCATTACTAGTGTCCTTGAAAGCATGCCAATGCACTTATTGTCAGTTCTTGATCCTCCTAATAATATTCTGGATCACTTGCATAAAATCTTTGCAAGATTCTTTTGGAGCACAAAGGAAGAAGGTAGGGGTAGACATTGTTCATCCTGGAAAAATCTATACCTGACTAAAGGAGAAAGGGGCTTAAGTTTTAGGTCATTGCATGATGTCTCAAGAGTTTTATTTGCTAAGCTTTGGTGGATATTTAGGACCAGTAATCATTATGGTCCAATTTCATGTGGAACAAGTATTGTAAGAAGGAGTTGCCTACTGTGGTGCAATTTATGTAAGGCTCTCATGTGTGGAGACAGATGTTGAATACTAGGGAAGAAGTAGAGCATGGGATCACATGGGAGATGAAGAAAGGAACAACTAACATATGGCATGAAAACTGGACTGGATTAGGTTCTTTTTATCATGTACTACCTCCAGATTTTCCAATAAATGAGGAGTTACAAAAGGTGGCAGAATTGAGACAAAGTGAATCATGTAACGACCAGTTGATTGATCAAAGCTTTCCTGAAGATATTGATGATCACATCAGGCTCAATGTGCATTATGAGGCCAGTGAGGACTACCGAGACTATATTGGATGCCAACATCATTAGGTAAGTTCTCAGTTAGTAGTTCTTGGTAGATTCTGAGGCACAGATCTGGCCCTAACCAGGAGTTCAAACAAACGTGGACAAAAGGATTGCCATTCAAGATATCCTTCTTTTTATGGAGGTTGTGGAGACAAAAATTAGCTACTGATGATATGTGGAGGAGGCAAGGGTAGATGGTTATGTCTAGATGTTGATGTTGTCAGCATCCTCAGAAGGAGATTAGAGCATATCTTCTTAACTAGCCCTATTGCATCAAAGATTTGGAAGTTATTCATGGGAGCTGCAGAATTGTTGCGCCATTAATACAAGTGAAACAAGTGATAAGGCATTGGTGGAAGGCACAATGTTGTCCAAAGTTGAAGCCACTGTTTCAGGCAGCTCCAGTTATTATTACTTGGGAGTTATGGAAGAAGAGAAATGCATGCAAACATGGAGGATCTGTGTCTAGTAATAGGGTTGTTCATGAAGTCAACAAGACATTGCATCAATGGGCAAGGGTTAGGTATGCCTGGCTTTCTAACATACCTTTGTTATGGCCAGACATGATCCAGTTCTTTGAAGCTTATAAACCAATCTTGATCACTAGGAGAGTCACTTGGAAACTTCCTCATCATGGGTGATATAAGTGCACTAATGGGGCATCAAAGGAAACCCTGGCCCTAGTTCTCTTGGCTTTTATGTGAGAAATGATGCAGGTGATTTAGTGTATACAAGAGCAGTGGACTTAGGGGTGACCACAAATGTTGTAGCTGAAGAAAAAGCAATTGTGCAAGGTTTGGAGTATTGTGTGGAGCATGATCTTCACCCTCTGATTTTGGAAACAAATTCTTTGGTTCTTAAGTAGGTGATTGAAGGGGAATGGGATCCACCGTGGGATATTATTCCGGATGTGCAGAAAATTAAGGAGATGAGGGACAACTTCAATGTGAACTTTCAGCATGTGTTCAAAGAAGGCAACACAATGACAGGTTTTATAGCTAACATTGTTTTTTTTTCCGCAGGTACTAATGAATTTCACTCATTTTGTGAACTTCCTTGTGCAGGGAGGAGGTTGATCAATCTTGATAAGTCACAAACTCCTAATCTTAGGGTTAGGATTTCCAAAAGAAGAGCCCCAGATTAATGATTCTACTAGGTTTGATACTGCACTTGCTTGCTTGTCACATTATTTTGATCAAAATTTGTATAGTGTTAGGGTACTTTCCAGTGGTATTAGCATGGTTACATGCTCATTCTGGAGGTGCTTTAATGGTGTATAGAGGCTTTCACATAAGCAAACTATGGATAGTGCACTTCATACTGTTTCTGGAATCTCCAAGTTTTATCCATGAGTCTAATGACATAATTTTCATTGCTTGTTGTTATTTTCATGGTTACAATGTTCCTGAACATGTTCTGGATCAATGGGTATTGCAACACAAAAGCTGGGATCCAATTCACTAGGATGGTTGTTTAATTATGTGTATGTGTGTGATGACCCAAAAGGTCATATTGTGTAAATGTAGCAAAACTGTGTTCTGAGGCCCCGAAAGCCTCCGTTAATCTCACCTCGATGTGCATGCGCAACACGAGCGCGTAGCCGGGAAGTCTTTATGTGGAAATGTGTTGAACAATTGAATTTATAATAATTAATGGAATAAAGTTGACTTTGGTCAACATTTTTGGTAAACAGACCCGGACCCGGACCCGTGATTTGACGGTCCCGTAGGGTCCATAGGAAAATATGGGACGAATTCCGAGGTCCCAAGTCCGAGAAATGAAATTTTAAAGAAAATTATTTTCTGAAAATAAGAAAGACTTTTGAAAATGAACTTTGATGTGAAATCTGTGTTACCGAGCCCGTATATCTGTTCCGGAGCCCGGAACAGGTTCAATATGTGTTATGTGAGTTATCTGTAAAATTTGGAAAGAAAAGGATTTGGTTTGACGTGTTTCGGATCAAAATCGGAGAATTTAGAAGTTTTTGAAGTTTGAGAAAATTCTATATATTTTGGAGCTTAATTCATTGTTTTTGATGTTATTTTAGTGGTTTAATTACTCGAATAAGTTTGTAGAATGATTTCGAAGTTGTGTGTATATTTGGTTTTGAGCCCCGAGGGCTCGGGTGAGTTCCGGCTAGGTGTCGGGGTGCTAAACTTAGAAACTTTTTGGTGTTTTTGGGCTGTTCTGGTGTTCTGTGATTTGCTCAACGCGATCGCGGTGTGATTCACGCGATCGCCGATGTTCATATGGATGGGGGTTGGGAAATTACCCTACGCGAACGCAGGGCCTTGGACGCGATCGCAGAGCCTGGGGTTGGTGCTCTACGCGATCGCGAGGGGCCTCACGCGATCGCATAACGTTAAAGGGATCTGGGGGCAGGGCAGCATGTTGCTCTACGCGAACGTGATCGCTTGGTCACGATCGCGATGGTCAGTGTCCAGTACTCCCGCGATCGCAGTCCCTTGTTCGCGATCGTGTAAGTCTAAAACCCAGTACTCTCCGCGATCGCAACTCCCTTTCTGCGATCGCATAGAGTAAATTCGCCCAGTGATTTTAAAGCCTTAAAAACATAATGCTATTTCGGGATTCTTCATATTTTCACCCTCTCCTTCTTCTCCAAGCCCCATAGCCGAGTTCCAAGCTACTCTTCCTCCATAACCACTTAGGTAAGTGATCTTAACTCTAGTTTCTTCCATTTTCCTTCATCAATCATTAGAATCTAGGCCTAAAAACATGAAATCAAGGGTAGAAATTGGGGGTTTTGGGTAGAGTTAGGGATTTTGGAAATTTTGGGAATTCAACCTCATTTTGGGGTCGGATTTCAAAAAAAATTTTATATTCGAGTTCATGGGGGAATGGGTGATCGGGTTTTGGTCCGAACCTCGAGTTTGGACCAAGCGGGCCCGGGGTCGAATTTGGTATTTTTTGAAGAATTATGGTAAATGTATAATTAGGCTTTGGGATTGAGTTATTGAATAATTATTGATGTTATTAAGTCAATTATGTCTAGATATTATCGTTTCGGAGTCGGATTCAAGAGGAAAGGCCGTGATTGAGGCTTGACTTGCATTCTTGGAGCCGAGGTAAGTGTTTGGCCTAACCTTAGCTTGAGGGAATAGGTATAGAGTCCTATTTGCTATGTGTAATTCATGTCCAATGTATAGGTGAGGTGACGGGTACCTATATTTTGTGGTCAAGCATGCCCCTGAGTCGATTTTGATGAGTTGTTTAATGTTCTTTGATATTCTCCGTGTTGTAAATTATTGGGAGCCTTGAAAGTAGTACTTGAGGTTATTTCATGATGTAGAAAAATTATTGATTATGTGTTCGGTCGAGGATTTTACTGTTGAATTATACCTCTGAGTGAGATTGGTTATAGATGAGTTCCTTGCCGGGACAGTAGAATTTTGTTGATTATTTCTGAACATTTGAAATGTCATATTGTTAAGCTTTAATATCAATTGTTGCTTTTACACTCATCATGCACGAGGGAACATTCCGTGCCGATTGATTATTATTTATGCACGAAGCAACATTCCGTTCCGATTGATTATTATTTATGCACGAAGAAATATTCTGTGCCGATTGATTATTATTTATGCACGAAGGAATATTCCGTGCCGATTGATTATATTTACGCACGAAGGAACATTCCGTGCCGATTGATTATTATTTATGCGCGAGGGAACATTCCGTGCCGTGTTTATGATTATCATGCACGAGGGGACGTTCTGTGCCGTGTTGATGATATATATATGCACGAGGGGACATTCCGTGCCGTGATTATGATGTTTTATGCACGAGGGGACATTCCGTGCCATATTTATGTTGTTTATGCACGAGGGGACATTCCGTGCCATATTTATGTTGTTTATGCACGAGGGGACATTCATGCCATATTTTATATTGTTATGCACGAGGGGACATGCAGTGCCGTTTCTTTTCACTGTTTAATTCGTGTTGTCAATCCCTGTTATTATTTTCGGATATTTTAGATTGTTGTTTCGTTTCCATCATTTCAGTGTTTGCTATCTCTTATCCCCAGCATGTTCTTCCCCGTAATTGTATTCTTGTTTATTTCTGCTATACTATTGAACTGCACAGGTGCAATTATTGCCGTGTCCTAGCCTCGTCACTACTTCGCCGAGGTTAGGCTCGGCACTTACTCAGTACATGGGGTCGGTTGTACTGATGCTACACCTGCACTTCTTTCTGTTGTGCAGATTACGCAGCCGGACCCAGTGGACTTCGCTAGTGGGAGTGTCCTTCAGTCCATCCTCAGACGACACCGAGGTAGTTCCGCATGGCGTTCGTGGATCTCGGCGTCCCTGTCTATCGTTCATTCTATCTTTTATGAGTTTTCCAGACAGATGCATCATTTTATTTTCAAACTGTTATTTTTAGTCAGATCTTAGACTAGTTCGTGAGGTTGTGACTCCATTTCTGAGTTGTACTTAAAAGGATTTATGCGTTATTAGCTATCGTTGTTTAGAATTATGTTAATGCTTTCGCACTTTATTTCAGCTATATAGTCAGTGTTTATTATTTGCACTTGCTAATAAATCAATACAGTTGACACGTTGGCTTGCCTAGCGGGTGCAACGTTAGGCGTCATCACAGCCTAAAGGTGAGATTTCGGATCGTGATAATGTGTGTGCTGCTAGGATGTTATCCAGTGGTATTGGTATGCTTTCATACGCAATCTGGAGACATAATGATAGTACATACAACTTCTTTGAATTGAAGTCATGGTTCATAAGTACTGAGAGTATTGGCAGCACTCAGTCACTTATAGGAACTTCATAGTTAGTGAGTGCAATTTCGCAGTTCCTCATGATATTTTGAAGGATCATAACTTGTTTTCAGAGCCAATTGAAGATGTTATCTATCATTTTAGTATGCTATGTATTGTCATGACACTATCCAATGGTATTGACATGGATTCATGTCCAATCTGGAGGTGCTAAGACAGTGCATGCATAAGGATTCTTTTGCCAGATATGACACCTAGCACAAGTTATATAGATGTGTATTGGCCTAGATTTATTTCATCATATGCAGGGAGCACATAAGTATTGGTTACATTGTTCATGCAGTTGGTATCCTTTATGGAGAGTTGGTCATTCCTGATAGATGGTGTTGGTTGGAGATTCATGTTTGCCCTGTCCTTTGGAACACAAAACTTGGGCCCTGGTGAGAGCAATAGAGATGCTACATTGAGGTTTTGCACTAGGCTACTGGATACACACTCCGTCTCATGTGGGGAGTCGACTGATTCACTAATTGTAACCACTAGCTTATTTTATTTCATTAGCCCTAGCATTAGTGTTAGTTTAGCATATTTGAGAGTTGTGTTGCTAAATTGTAAATATTCGATCCTTGTTTTTGTTTATTTATATATGAGCCACTAGGCAGTCTGTCTAGTGGTATATTTGCTTTTAAAAAAAGAGAGAATAACTAGGAAACTCCTTCTTTAATTAATATCCGTAACAGCGAATATTAAAAAAGAAAATTAAAATTGCCGTATGATAATCATACTATATTATAAGTGTGAACATTTTTAGTGGAAGTTATTTTACTAAAATCTCCTTCAAACATTGATCGACCATTTTACCCTTTTATTACACATATTCAATTTGTTATTATTGTACAAATATGTAAATATACGTCATAATTCTTGTATAGATTAATATTCAATTGTAAGTTACAATTAGCAAGACAATAACAAGTTACTACTATTTAATTATTTATATATATATATATATATATTGACAAGTGAGTTATTATCTTGATTGTTTAGGTATTGGGCAATAGAAATTCAGAAGGCCTTATTCATATATTGTTGTATATGCTCTATATTTTCTACCTAGTTTAGAGTCCTAGCATTATTGTCGAGGCCAAGAAAAATATTATGTTGCTAGATGAACTCTTCATGTATTCTCTTTGTTAATTTTTGTTCATATGTCTTCTGTTTCCTCATATGCCTTTTCTATTATTGATTGGGGTTTGAAATATATAAATTCTGATTGTGTTTGTATACAAAATTCTTGTATTGTGTCATAATTAACTATTCAATTTTCAATCTATTTAAATTATAGTATTTAGAGTTACCATAATTTTAGTGCATAAATATGTATTCTTGTTTTTTCATTGTCGTGTTATAACTTTAGTCTCATTTATGTTTTTTTGTATTTATTTCTTTTATTGTTATCTTTTGAGACTATGAGATTCAAATTTTGGTGTGTAATTTTGAGTACTTGACTGAGTAAAGCGAAATATTTAATTAGTAAGTGCAAGTAATATTTTATTTTTATTTCTATTTCTGAGGAAGTATTTATAAATTTGAACGGACAATCCTACTTTTGAACGTTTGGCCCAAAGCTAAATGTATAGCCATTATGCTTTGTTTGGAGGTTTTGTTGAAATATATATATTTCTGCATATTTTTCCTAATATTATTAAGATTATTTACATGCGTTTATTAAATTTAGAGCAGGAATTCATCAACATATTCATACCATTAGAGGTTTTATTATCTTAATTAGCTTCAAACACTTCTTGGTAAATGAAAAATACACCACTCCATTATTATGTATTTAATGAATAAAATTAAATGGTACAATTAACATTTTTTATTAGTTGCAGCATTTCCTATTTGATAACTTAATATTTTTTTTAAATTTATCGATATTTTATAATAATAATAGGGAACAAACGTGCAACATACGTTACCACGGACTATTAAAAAAGAAAAAGAAGAAGAGAATAATTTGAAAACTCCTTCAATATAATTATTATTTGTAATAAAGGGTGCTTCAGTTATAGTGAAATTTGTCGAAGTTAAAAATGAAAAAGAATAAGGGATAGTGTAGGAAGCTTATCATTCTTTGTAAAAAGGTAAATTCGGTTACTATTCCAATTTTTCATTCTACATTCTTTTGGTTTTTTGTTCTTCATCACAAACTCTTAACAACCTCAGATCTGTCAAGATAAATTTTTCTTTGATTTGAGGTAAATTTTCTAACCTTTGGAATGTTCTTGAAGTTATGATAATAGATGATTTTGAAGTTTTGTATTAACAAAAGTTCCTGTGACTATGTTAATTAGCATTTTTCCACCTTTGAACATGTAATTTGTGGTTTTATGTGCGTAAGCATAATCTCCGAGGTAGCATTGTTTATAAAATTTGCATATAAGTACTATTAGCTGCTAAATTTTTCTATAGAAAGAATAATGTTGTAACGACCCGATCGGTCATTTTGAGCATTTGTACTTCGCTTGTTAGTTTAGGGCATGAGTAGCTCCGTAGGATGTATTATGACTTATGTGAATCGTCGGTTTTGGTTTTCAGGTTATTCAGAATCGATTTGGAAGAATGAATTTCATTTTTGAAGCTTTAAGTTGGAAGAGTTGACCAAGTTTGACTTTTTGTGAATTTGACCCCGGAATGGAGTTTTGATGACTCCAATAGGCCCGGATGGTGATTTTGGACTCTGGGTATGCCCGGATTTGCATTTAGATATTCCTAGAAGAATTCGGCACTAATTGGAAAGAGTTGGAAACTTGAAGATTTGTAAAGTTCATAAGTTGACCGAGAGTTGGCTTTGAAGATATCAGACTCAGATTGTGGTTTCGGGAATTGGAATAGTTTCGTTATGTCATTTGGTATGTGTGTGTAAAATTTGAGTTCCTTCCGGGTTGATTTACTATGTTTCGGCACGATTATGAAAGTTGAAAAGTTCATAGTTCATCAAGTTTGAATTGAGGTGCGATTCGTCGTTTCGATGTTGTTATGTGTGATTTGAGGCCTCGAGTAGGTCCATATTATATTATGGGACTTGTTAGGATATTCGGACGTAGTCCTGTGGGGCTCGGGCATGTTTCAGATTGATTTTAGACCATTTTCCTTCATTTTTGCATTTATGTTCTTTTAAGTTCTGGGCATCTAGTTTCCTTAATCGCGATCGCGGAGTATAGATCGCGATCGTGTAGAGTTGTTTGAAGGCTGGGAGAAATTGTTCTTCGCGTTCGCAAGTCCTTAGACACGTTCGCGTAGGTTGCTTCAATTTGAGCATCGCGTTCGCGTAAGCCTGCACGTGTTCACGTAGTGTCTTTGACTGAGCTGGACTGTGGCCGCTTCTTTTTCGCGTTCGCCACTTCTATCGAGGTGACGCACATACTAGGTGAGGAGTTGGATTTGAGTAAAATTAGTATGATTGGACTCGTAATTGAATGGGTTGTCAGATTTTGGTGAGTTTTATCGGGTTCCGAGGTGCGGTCTGGGTTGGACTTTTTGGCCGATTTTGGGCTTTTGATTAAAGATTCGACCTCTGTCGATTGTGTTTGTTTCCTTTGGCATTATTTGATGTATTTGAGTTGTTTTTGTCTAGTTTTGAGCCGTTCAGAGGTCGGTACGCGCGAGATGACATTTTTGGAGCATCGCTTGGCTTGCTTGGTATTGGAATTTGGCTTATTCGAGGTAAGTAACACTTCTAAACTTGATGCTGAGGGTATGAAACCTTGAATTACGTGCTATGTGATTGGTGTTGAGGTGACGCACATGCTAGGTGAGGGGCGTGTGGACGTGCACCGTGTGAATTCTGACTCCCTTATTTATGTGGTACTGTTTAGTTACCTGATCTTACCTGTAACCATGAAATTTCAATGTACTTGAGCTATTGAGCTTTGATCTATGTTAGAAACCTTGTCAAGGCTACATGCTTATCCTGTTGGGACCCACTGAGGTCATTTCTGCGGTTGAGTTATCTGCTTTCATTGCATTACATACTCAATCATATGCATATCATATCTCAGTCTCTGTTATCAGTTATTGATAGATCATATCAGCATTTTGGGCTATTCATGGCATTGTAAGCCCGAGAGACTGGAGAGATTGATGACTGAGCGAGGCCGAGGGGCTGATTATGAGTGACAGTTATGGGATCAGGCTGCACGCCGTAGCGGTTTTCTGATTTATGATAGCGCTTGAGCTGAAAGAGCCCCTCCGAAGTCTGCACACACTCCCAGTGAGCGTGGTTGATTTATATTGAGGGATGGATCTTCCATGGACATGGATCTTGTCCGAAGCGTTATACCCGGGGATGGATCTTCCCACCGGATGGATCGACCCTACTCAGTACTGAGTGACTGATTGTCAGTTGATGTATATATGTCGGGATGGATCTTCCCTGGGCTGGATTGGCCATATACAATACTGTGATTTAGCATGATGAGTGAAAAGTGTGCGATAGTGAGATTGAGTACTCTGAGAGTGTGAGTACATAAGTTCATCTCTGAGATACATTGCATTGACATGCACACATGACATACATGCATAGAGATGTATTTTCCTCATGTTGTATGGTATCACATCGTTCATGACTTCTCACACATGTTGACATATGGTCATAGAGATGTATTTTCCTCATGCTATACGGTATCACGTCATTCACGACTTCTCACTCATGTTGACATATGGGAATAGAGATGTATTTTACACTTGCTATCTGGAAAGAAAACGAAACACCTTGTTTATTGTTGATAGGATTTTTGAAAAACAAAACTGCAGTTTTCAAACTTAGTCATATTTTTTGCAACTTCGGTAAACGAGTTGGGTTTTCACTGATATACTTGAAAGGCAAAACTATTTTAAGAAATCATGATTAAGCTGAGTATTCTATCTCTGAGTTACTTCTTTTATTATTTGCTTTACGTTGCTATGGACTGTTGTTGGTGTCGCGCCCCTTTTTCTCGCGAAATCGGGTTTCGACATGTGACAATTCTTTTAAGGAAGTATTAAAAAAGGAGAGTCGGCACCTAAGGGTTTTAAGGTGCGTTAGGGAACCTATATGCATATGACTCGGGTTTACTAGTTTGTGCCACCAAAGATCGGGTAAGGGCTCAAAATTACCTCGAAGAGAAGGTGTTAGGCACTCTTCGAGGTCCACAACTGTGGGTCCCCGCCGAACTCGAATTATATGAATTAGTCAAATAAACAAAGACAAAGAGAGAAAGAAATTTGGGTAAATATAAACACTTGATTCAAAGAAAAGATGGGGGGTCCTAAGTTTTTTAGCCTAAAGGATCACCCCGTGCAACATAAATAATACTTCGTAATGCCCTTGAGATGGGGTGTTACTCATATTATTCAGCGGGCACAAACTATCATCTCCTGCACCTGATTACTATCTTTATGTTTTTACCTAAAGCGCACTAGTTGATTCTAAATCGTGCCTTATGTGTGCACTACCCGT
Organism: Nicotiana paniculata; assembly: GCA_005239505.1. Classification (NCBI taxonomy): domain Eukaryota; kingdom Viridiplantae; phylum Streptophyta; class Magnoliopsida; order Solanales; family Solanaceae; genus Nicotiana; species Nicotiana paniculata. The sequence goes on along the minus strand of ML345876.1, from coordinate 9,532 downwards.
CCTATGCCTATGGCCCATGAGGCTTTCGACCTACTATTTGGATGGTTCTAGACTTTACTCAGATTGCTCAAAATGATAAATCTAAGCGACATTCAAAATATGTAGGACCGCACATAAACACAATAAATGGCTCAAGTTATCCTCCACATGTAAGCAACAAACGCACGCAAAGTAGAAGGCAGTAGACAAATTTCAGAATTAAGACGAAATAGAGTCCTTAAATCTTATAGTCATGGCCTCTATGTAATTCTAAATTTTAAACATACAGGCAGTCTACCTGCATTAGGTAGGGGTCCCCAGACCTCACATGTTGGGATCATACTGGGTTTATTGTTGTTGTTATTGTTATTTAAACGTACAAGTAGTGTTGTTTTCTTAGGACAATGAATTTGCAGATCGTAAGTATTACAAAATCCTATAAGCATAATCTCTAAATTGTAATGCGCAATAAGACAGTGAAATAGTGTGATATTTCAAAATTTCCAGCGTTGATTTTATCAGCATACTTTCTAGGCGAGCAACCAAATCCTATACGCAGGATTTCTAAGAATTGGCAAATGAAACTGGTTATATATCCTTTCGTTCCTATAGGCATGCTTTCTAGGCGAGCAATGCAATGGGAATAATAGTAATAGTAGCCAATTTAATTATATTCCTATAGGCATGATATCTATGAGAATATTGTGAAGAGCAAGTATTTATTACTCAACGTGATCCTACGGGCATGGTATCTAACATAGAGCAATTTGAATAAATAATCACTATGTTGCAACATAATAGGCAGGTAATAACCTGTGGGAGTGGAACATGTAAACATGTGAAATATTCGTGTCCTATAGGCATGTTATCTAACAAACATATAGGAATAGAGCATGTTGAGAAAAATGAAACACTGAGATCCTATATGCAGGATTTCTATCCTTTCATGCAAACATTAGAATAGACCTGTTTTCCCCAACTTCACTAATACCCCAATTGTTATTACAGAATTATTATAGGACCAATAGTGAATAAAATTACAAAGTGATACAAATAACTATAGTAGGCCCAAGACAGGCCCAAAAGGTACCCATCCCTGCCAGGCCTTCAACTAAGCTCTTTCTCCACACAGATCTCAACATAGCCCAGAAAACATAGGAGAACTAGAACCAAACCCAACAGCCATGGTTTGATTAGAAGATCCAAGAAAACAATCACTTACATAGGGCAGAAGGAGGGGAAGAATTGAGTAGTCAGGAACATGGCCAAAGAACCTCAGGCCATAATGAGTCAGAGTTCACAAGGGTCTCAAAGTGGACCTCGAGCAGTGCTCACACTAGGGAGGTTAATAGAGAAAGCTTTAGTGGCCATGAATTATATAGGTTTAGAATATGGTAAACAACTAATGAAAATAGTAGTCAAGTAGCAGAGTTTGAGGGAGTGCATTTACATTTTTTAGAAACAAGCATTGCAAAAAATGATCACATAATAAACACATCAACACAGAGGGTACACAAACTCAAGAAAGGTTAATGTTGCAAGTCCATACTTAGCACATTGGGGCAGGGTACATCTATAAGAAGAAAAGGGGGATTATGGCTTTTTGGGATTACACAGGCCAGTAAGACAACCAATTAACACTAAAATAACAAGTTCAAGTCTAAAGGATCAAATAATGCTAAACACCAGGGATTAGATAGTGCATCTTATACCAATGAGGCAAGCAGAATCGGATATTATAGGGTACACAACTTAAGAAAACTAGCCTGATAGGTTTCACCTAATTGCTAAGGGTACAAAATTGAGCAAGACAAAAACATATTAAGTGATACAATGATCATAGGAGAAAATTGAAACTAGAGTGAGGGTTTAAACATAAATTAGGGCTATCACAGAGAGAAATCAGTTACTGTAGAAGTTCAGGACAAGGCAGGAAACACATGGATGTCACACGACTAGTTAGACACTCAAAGTACCAAAACATTGGCTAAACGAACTCCAAACTGTCCAAATTGCCTAAGTTAAACATAAATACATTTAAAACTAACAGTTTAGGCATGAGCTAATGCTAGAGATGTTCATATCATAGGCAGAATCACACATAGAGAGAGCCTAGAAAATATATTAAGTCATGCAATTTCATAGGCATGGATATGCTAATGAGAACATAAGAGAATGAACATTGTAAAGGTCGAGAACTAACCAGTTATTGATCAACAAGTAGACAAACAAGAAAATAACAAAATCGCCTTGACTGTTAACATAGCGGTATGACCCAGAACCCTAGATGCGTCAAGTTCCCAAGGGCTTCAAAGAACCTAGGGCAATGCTCCCAGCCTAGGAAGGTCGAGAAAATAGGAAATCTCGTGGCCTTGGATTTCAACCGACCAAGAGCCAAAATAGAACAAAAGAATAGATGAACAACATAGTGAAAAAGCCTTAGTTTTAGGGGAAACTTTAGCAATTCAAAAGTCAGTCCAAGAGAGAATGGGGGAGGGGTTTATATAGTAGTAAAAATTGAGCAACAAACAAGAAAACAGAGTAATTTAAGCAACAAACAAGGAAAATAAATATGCAAATCGTCTGAAAATCTAGAGAAAGATCTATAAACCCTAGTTTTTTAGGGAAAGTGAAAATCAGTATAATCTAAACAAAAATCTAACTTACAAGCATTAAACGTATATAGACAGAATAATGCTCAAAATCAAAGATTTGAACCATTTTGATTCGATTTCGGAAGAGACCTGCTTGCCATGTTTAGGCAAGCACTTAGATAACACCACAAGAGAATAACCGGTACAAAAAGAGGTCCAACATGGCAAGAATATGGTAGTCGAATCCCATATTTGGTGGGATTAGGAGAAGGATTTAGGGGGGAGGCGGCTAGGTTTAGTTGAAAAAGAAAGGGGGGGGGGGGTTGAGAGTGTTTAGGGGCGGTGGGTTAGAGGGGAATGGTTTGGGTTTGGGGGTGAGGGTGTAATTAAAATGGGGGATCAAATGTGGTCCGTTGATCTTAGAGATCAACGGCCAGGATTTTAAAAAGGGGTTGGGTTAGGTTGGCTAGGCGAGTCACGACCGGGTTTTAGATTAGTGGGTTATTTGGTTTGGGCTGGGGTATTTGGGCTAGTTGTTTGAGGTTTTGGGCCATTCATTTGGTCCGAAATTGGCTTAGAATTGGGCTAGTTTTTAAATACCCAATATTCATCAAAAAATAATTTATAAAAAATAATTAGTGAATAACAAAAATATTATCTGTGCACTAAAACGATTGAAAATAATAAATTAGCATTATAAAAATATAAAAAGTTATTTTGGCACAAAGAATGTAATTATACATGAATATAGACTATTATTGCAAAATTGTACAATTAGCCTAAAAACACAAATGAAATTATAGAAAAGATGAAGTGAAATATTATAAGACATGCATATTGGTTAAATAAAAAGTTTGGACAATTAACTCATTACAAAATAATTTGAAGGATAATTATTGGACATTTATATGATAAAAATGTAAAAAAGAAATTAATTTAGAGCTTCTAAAAATTATGAAAAACTATGGAAAATTGTGGGAAATGTTTGTAAACTAAATGATGATGCAAGTATGCTATTTTGAAGGTATATATATACATTTAAAAATATAAGGGAAAAATTGGGTATCAACAGTTGGCTATTGGTGTTGGACCCGACCTTTGTTCCAGCTCGTCACTACTTTCAACATATGGTTAGGTTTGTCACTTATTGAGTACATGGGGTCAGTTGTAGTCATGCTACACTTCTGCACCTTGCGTGCAGATGTTGGTTGATGATGTTGCTGTGATCGACGGGAGTTGGAATTGAAGACGTACCTGTGTTCTGGCTGTAGCTGCCTGTTGTTCATGGTAGCCTTATAGCCTGTTTGGCCAAGCTGGATAAATCAACTTATTTTGAGAAGCGCTTATTTCAAAAGTACTTTTGAAAACAGTACTATTGGAGAGAAGCAGTTTGTATTTGGCTATTCACTCTGAAAAACACTTTTGAGCAATAATGTAATGACCCGACCAGTTGTTTTGAGCTCTAGCACGTCGTTCAGCGGTTTGAGGCCATGAAAAACTTCATTTCAGGTGTTATGACTTGTAGGTGTGGTCGGAATTGAATTTCGGGAAGTTTAGAGTCAATTTGGAAAGAAAATTCTCATTTCAGAAGCCTTAAGTTGGAAGAATTGACTAAGATTGGATTTTGAGTAAACGACCTCAGAATCAGGATTTGAAGGTTCCAGCAGGTTTGTATGATGATTTCAGACTTGGGCGTATGTTTGGATCGGGTTTTGGATGACCCGGGAGCATTTCGACACATATTGTAGAAGTCAACATTTTAGAAGAGATTTCGTAAGTCTGGGTTGGAGTGCACTTCAGTAATATTAATGTCCGTTTGGGATTCCGAGTCTGGGAGTAGCTCCGTATGATGATTCTGGTGTTGGGAGCGTGATCGGAGGTAAATTCAGAGGTCCGTAGGTCATTTTGGAGTCATTTACCTAAAGTTAGAAATTTGAAGGTTTTTGAGGAATTGAACCGAAAGTGGAAATTTTGATATCGGGTCAGATTGCGATTCTGAAAGTTGGTGCAAGTCCGTAATGTTGAATGTGACTTGTGTGCAAAATTTGAGGTCAATCGGACATGATTTGATAGGTTTCAGCGTCGAATGAAGAAGTTTGAAAATCTAAAGTTCATAAAGATTTAATTGAGTTGCGATCCATTATTTCAATGTTATTGGATGTGATTTGAGGCCTCGAGCAGGTCCGCATTATGTTTTGGACCTTGTTGGCATGTTCGGGTTGGGCCCCTGGGGCCTCGGGTGTTAACCGGATGAGCCTCGGACCAAGTTCTAACTTGGAGAGCATAAGTTGAAGCTTCCAGCTTCTGGTGTGATCGCACCTGTGCTTGGATGACCGCAGGTGCGAGCTCACGGATGCGGGGCACGAGTCACAGAAGCGAAAAGGCATGGTCTGGCCAGGCACCGCGGGCGCGAAGAATTGGCCGCGAGTGCGAAGACCGCAGGCGCAAAGAATTGGCCACGGGTGCGGAGACCGCAGGCGAACACCGCATGCGCGAAGGTTTTTCCACGGGCACGAAGATCGCTGGGCAGTGAGTGTTTAAAGCGGGGGTTTGAGCATTTTTGCTCATTTCTTCATTCTTGGGCGATTTTTGGAGCTCCTTGAGAGGGGTATTCACGTAGCAACTTAGAGGTAAGTCAATCCCACCTATTGCAAGTTAATTACTTGGATTATATCTAGATTTTAACATGGAAAATCATGAAAAATTGTGGAAAGTTGGAAATTTTGAAGAAAAACCTAGAATTTGCATTCTCGGATTTTATGCCACGAATTTGAGCATGAAATTAGAGTAAATTGTATATTTGAGTTAGCAAGGCTATGGGTAATCATTATCTTCGAAAAGTTTCGAAATCTGGGCGCGTGGGCCCGAGGGTAATTTTGTCAACTTTCTGGGCGGAGTTGGGAATTTATATAAATTGAATTGTTATAAGTGTTAGAGTATATTTTCATTGGTTTATCCGTTATTGGCTAGTTTTGGGGCGTTGTGCATTGATTTGGGTCATCGGAAGGGCTTGGAGGCTGGTTATGAATTTTCGGAGCAAGGTAAGTCTCCCTTCTAACTTTGTGAGGGGGAATTGTCCCCATAGATGAACTAATTGAATGAGTGCTACTATTTGCGGGGGCTACATACGTACGAGGTGATGGGAGTACGTGTGTAGCTACTATTATGCTTGTGTCTAGGTAGTCTAGGACCCACTAGAATGCCTTACTTGTTGTACTTGGGATCTTGTCAACGATATTAGACTGTTAATGTTATCGAATTAGTAATTCAATACCTAAGAAGGTTAGAGCTTACTTTTCTTAATCATTTAGAAAGAGAATTTATTCTTCCTTGCATAATTGTTTTCCTGATAAAATTGTGATATTTAAAACCTTATCAAATTTGGCAAATGAAATTCCAGAAATAATTTAAATACTATCTTCATGTTCATTTAAAGAGAATTTTATCACTTCCATGAGAAATTGTTTTCTTGATAAAAATATGGATTTATTGTGTGAATATGTGTATCTATGAGTACCTGAGTCGCATGTATGATTCGCGAGCAGATAAACTCTATTATTTATATATGACTGTGTCGCATGATCTATTCGCGAGCGGGGGAAATAGATGCATCTATGGTTCGATCCGTTCGACCTTTCGGCAGTGCATATTTTAATATTGTTGGTCTGCGCCGTTCGACCCTCGACATTTCTTGCGCATGATAATTGTTGCGTACTTTTATGTGATTTATACATGTTTACTGGCCTGAAAATTATAAATTATCAAATGAAATGACGAATATTTAAATTCTTAATTGTGAAGGAAGATGTTGTTTCTTATCACTACGTATTCAATTGCCCATGATATTCATGCTTAGTGTCTCCCTTTATTTTTTTAAAATTGACCTCTAGCAAGTGTCAAATTCGACCTCTTGTCACTACCTCTCTGAGGTTAGGCGGGATACTTACTGAGTACATGTTATTTTCGTACTCATGCTACACTTGCTGTGCATTTTTATTGCACAGGTGCATTCATAGAGAGTGGTTCTTCTTGACGCAGTGATGTGGCTGGCTATGAGACTTAGACGAGCTGCACCATCCGGAGACTACCCGAAGCCGATGGAGTCTCCTCAGATGTATTGTACTTTTTCTAAATTTCTTGTCCAATTTGTATGTCGGACAAGCATTGTAGTATCTGTAAAATTCTTAGAAAATTTGCTCATGCAGTTGTGACACCGGGTTCTGGTATGTATTTCATTAAAAATGGATTATTAATCTATCACATTTTCTTAACGAATTTTATTCAATTATTATGTAATAAAGTGAAGGGTGATGATTTCAGGTATTATAATAAAGGTTTCATTAATTTTTAAGTGTTGGCTTGCCTGACTGTGGGGTCCGACGCCATCACGACCCTTATGGATTTTGGGTCGTGACAACGTGGTATTAGAGCACTAGGTTCCCTTAGGTCTTACGAGTCATGAGCAAGTCTTGTAGAGTCTTGCGGATCGGTACGGAGACGTCTGTACTTATCTTTGAGAGGCTACAGGGCTGTTAGGAATACTTCCCTTCTTGATTCATCATCGTGCGATTTGATTCCTTTGAGGATTATGCCTATATTTCTTCTTACTCAATCTTACGCGTCACGAAGTGCTTGCTATAAATCGGGAATAGAGGAATTGTAATGGTACCTTAAATGGGATGCGGGATGTTTCTCCCTGCGAAGTTGATTGGGGCTATTGTCATTGCTTTGCGGAAGGATATTATGTTGTTCAGATCAGTAGGTGCGTATCCAAGAGCTTTGAGTCTATGCTCAGGTCGTTATGATTCTTATGATTGGTCACTACACAGTATTGGCGTAGTGATGGGAAGCTTGCCCATATGTCGGGCAGTGAATGACTTGAAAAGGGGGTTTTCTCAGGGTGTGATTTCGAGATTTCAGTATTTTAATTCCGGCGGAGGAAGGGCAATTGGACTATGAATGCTCAAGTTTGGTGACAAAGTAGTACGACTTGGTATTTTTAAGTGAGGTGGGGTATTCATCTCTGATGTGATATCGTCGTCTTTGATCGAATAGAATGTGTTAAGTTCGCCGGTGTTATAGTTTCTTCATTTGCATGGGGTCAGAGTATTGTGAAGAAGTATTGAAGAATCGCCTGTCAGAGATCATGGTGTGCGGTGGTTCAGTATTGAATAAGTATTTCTAGTGAATACGACTCGAGAAAGATGATCTTCGGGAAGGCCTAAGGTTGTGGTGATCTGTTGGTTTAAGTGCTACAGAGAAGGATATTGAATTGAGGCAACAACTAGGCAGCATACGATGAAGGAAGATAGGTGAGAAGTGCTAGGAAGTGGTTCCATTTCTAGGAGGCCAGGTGTAAGAAGCGGAAGTCGAGCATTCGCGTAGAGGGGGAGTTTGACCAAAGTGGGAGAGCGGCAGCATAGTGGTGAATTAGAAGATATTGTAGTGCATTTAGTAGATGTCCATGAGGAGCGAACGGACTGGTAAAGTTGGTGAATGAGAACAAAGTTAGGATGGGGTATTGATGTTGTAAAGAGTGTGCAATACAGCGTCGTTGGACGGTGTTAGATGTAATTTCCACAGTTGGGTTAACTCTTGTGAGCAGGTTAGCGGTTGTGCGGTTGGCAAGTTTCAGCGAGGAATTCCAGTGGCTATTCGGTAGGAGGCCGAATATGTGAATGATGCGAGGGAATTAGAGTATCCACGGGATGCTAATAGGAGAATTTAGAAGAATTTGACGGATTGGTTGAGCAAGATCGTGTCAGCAATGAAGAAAGAATTTCGGTGGGGTCCAGAGTGATGCAAGGAGTAGCCTCGAGCTAAGTGGGAGAGTCCCACCGCCTGCGATTAGGTTGCAGGATTATTATCTTCTCATGGTGTTGCGGATTATCGACGTATTGGCAAGTTATTACAGCTAAGGGGAAAGGATTAAAATGGTAGTTGTGCATGGGATTTGATCAATGTGTGCAAAAGTTGGCCCTATTGGACCAGGGTTAGGCTTTGGAAGATTCAGAATTTATGCTTAACGGATAGGCGATTTATAAGGGTAGTGACTCAGTCACGTGCTTCATTGAGAAAGTGTTCATGTTCTAGAAGAGCCTTGGAGTTGATTGTATTCGGGGCCAGCCAGAGTGGGTGACTCTCAATAGTGGTCCTAATGAATTCTAAGTTAAGAATGCAGTGTTTAAGAGTTTCAAGCAGCAATATGATTAAGAATCGAGCTTTTGCAGCGTAATTTCTGAGAAAGGGAAAATGGTTGGAGTGTTCTATATTATTTTCAGCGTGCAGAAGAGTATTGGAGGAGTGAGAGAATAAACTACGGATTGTAAAAAGATTATCAGGAGGGTATGGGAAGGTTTGCGGGATTTAGACAGCATGGTCTCGTGAATCAAGGCCACTCGGGATGAGTGAGGATTGAGTTTGCTATGAGTTGAATGGGGTTACTAATATTTCTGAGGCAATGAAGGATGATTAAAAGAAGATAGACTGGTTAGCCATGGTTGAAATGGCACATGTACGACAGTGATCAGTTCCTTCAATGTGATTAAGTTATGCAGAGGTTTGTGCCGGTGCGTGCGAGGCTTGTCGGGCACCGTAATGGATTTTATCTGGAAGCATTCAAGTATTTTTTGATGCCCAATTCTTTCTCAAACTATTTTTTAAACTTGCATATATACCTTCAAAATCAAGTTCCATAACAATTGGTATTTTCCATAATTTTCTCACATTTTTATAAATTTATTTCTAATTTATCCAGTATTTTTTATCTCTAATAATTAATTGTAAATTGCATTACAAGTGATTTCAAAGACATCTCTTGACTTAATACATTATTTTTGGCCTTGTTAAGATCAAATTATTTCACAATCGGTCAAATTGGCACCTTTTGGCTATGGTTGCAATAATTTTGCAATTATAGCCTAACCATATATTTTATGCTATTTCTATCCAATAATTGA